>CAUYRH010141215.1:0-21338 GCA_963574655.1 Perodicticus potto
GTATATATATCTTGCTGAATATTGTCTGGGGAACAGGTGATCTTCTGGGGTATGAGATGTTAGTCACAATGCTGATATGGCTATTGAGATGGAGACTAGAGGCCTCTGCTGATTTCCCAAACCCCACAAGGTGGACAGCCTAAATCTCTCCTCAGCCCACTTAAAAGGCACTTTAAACTGATAACCTTGGCTAAGCAGAAGCTTTCCCAGAAAAGCACTTGTCACTGGGATCACTCCTGAAGTGGCTGTCCACTTATCTAGTGTGCCAAAACCAGTCTCACTCTATGCCCCTGAGGGCCAAGGCTGTAAGGTGTCTCAGTCCCTGCCTTTAGGCTGCTCAGTTACTAGATTACTTGCCCAAGGTCTCCCACCAGATCCTTGCTCTGCAACCCTGAGGGTGGAGCATGCTGGGGCAGTTCTCCCACAATGGCTCCTCCTGGCCCACAGCCAAGCACGATTAGCTCCATCTGCCTCAGTGGCTCAGTCTGGGGCCCTAGAGAATGCTTAAAGTCCTCCACACTCTTGCCCAAGTTCTCCCAAGGTAGTTTAACTGAGTGCCAAGTCCAAAAACAGCCAAACAGCTCACAGGTAAGGCCTTTCCAGTTTGCAATCTCACTGCTGCTGTACTTACAGCTGCTGGTGGGATTAGACTAAATGAACACATGCAGCCACTTGCCAGTTCTCCATTGCTTTTGTCCTCCTCATGGGGTCCAGAAGTCTCTCGTTGACTCCGTGTGTCCCCAAAGGGATGTTTCTGGGCAGATTCTACCACCAGAAATGCCTGGATTCTTTCTCCTTAGTCTCACTGTGCCCAGTTGCAAGGAAGCTGTTACTGGGCTGCCATCTTTGCTCCTCCTCCTGAAGAGGATTTTTCTAACTCTTTCATGAAGTATCATGGAATTGTCTCTGAAATAACCAACTCATCTTACCCTGCTGGGATTCTCTTTGCATCACCAACTAGGTTAACATACCCCAAAACCCTCCATCCAAAGTCAAGAGAAGATGTGATCTTTAGCCTCCCAGGAATAAAGGGGTAAGGAGGGCTGAAGGGGCTGGTGGGGTGGAGGTGGGGCAGAGCACAGGTGTTTTAAAAATAGCCTGTTTTAAGCAGGACCATTCTGATGGGTACCCTAGATCCTGCAGTGAGCTTGTTGTCTGTGCCTATTAAGAATCAAAGCAGTGGATGCTCCATTTTACTATCCAGAGGAAAGAGTGCTTTGTAATAGTCCATGAGATAGAGATTGAGAGAGAGACAGGGATGACAGCTTCCTTCCTCTGTTGACACTCAGGCAGGAGTGAATCAGAAACTGCATCATTTGGAACCAGTAAATAGTATTATCTTAAATTCACTAGGGAAGAGATCTATAGCCTGAGAAGTGGGAAGGTCAGTTTTAACAGAAAGAAATAATTCCTTCCTCCTTCCTTCACAGTACTCCTAAAATCAAAAAAGACAGGATCTGCCTAAGAAGCTACCTAACAGTCAGGCTGTGGTCTAGATGCTTTGGGGCTCTCTACCTCATCACACCACCCACTTCTTCTTGGCTTTGGTGATAGTTGCAACTTTCCATGAATTTGTGGAATTACTTACTT
Organism: Perodicticus potto; assembly: GCA_963574655.1. Lineage (NCBI taxonomy): Eukaryota > Metazoa > Chordata > Mammalia > Primates > Lorisidae > Perodicticus > Perodicticus potto. The sequence goes on from CAUYRH010141215.1 coordinate 1,591, forward strand.
TGTGTCTGTCTCTTCCCAGGAATGGTAGGTAAGCTCCGGGAGGGCCCCTGAGTGATGGCTCTCGCTCACCCATGATCTGAGCTCAGTGCCTAGAACATTGATAATATTCAATAATTATTTTTTTGTTGAATGATTAAATAATTGAATAGACCAGTGTTTTTCAACCTTCTTTATCTCATGGCACACTTGAACCTATAGTTAAACTTCCCCAGCACACTTAAATTATGTTGATCCAAAAAAAGATTTTAAAAAAGAATATTCTTACTATGCTTTGAACTTCTTTAGAAAATAATTTAATTAATGATCTTTAAAAATTTTCATGGCACACATAAGATCCTCTCACAGCACAGCAGGTGAAATTCACTGCTCTCCATCTTATTGAGTATCTGTTGAACCTGATCTCTTGAATCAGGCCTGTGCCCTGTGGGGCTAGGCTGCGGCTGAGAGCTTGTTCGTTCCCTGCCATTAACTCTTGGGCAGGGATTATTCCCTGGCAGACAGGCTCAGGATGTGATGGCTGTAGTTCTGGGGGGCAGAATGAGAGTCTCAGCACAGAAGGTCATCTGGGGAGAGGCAGGGCCCTGGGCAGGGAGGTGTCTGAGCAGCCAGCCATCCTGTGGGACTCTGGTCCAGGTTTTCATTTTTTGAACATGACAATCAGACAGTTGAGCGCAGCTTGAAGTTAATATGTTTTAAAATCTGTGTTTTATGGTTATAAAATTAATGAAAGTAAAAGAAACCTGAGTAGCCAATATGCATAGGAAAACTTCTCTAATAATTATGGCAATGTAGATTTAAGTGAAAATGATACACAGTCTCTATCCTTAAGCTTGGCAGAAAGTAACTGGGCCAGCAGTGCCAGTGTTGGGGAGGATGTGGGGAAGCCCAACACACCACTGGGGGCAGGGAGGCCGGTAGCTGCTTGCTCTTTGGGGATATTGCGTGGATCCTAAAATGGACTGGCGAAAGACCTGGGGACTCCCTTCTAGTTATGCTCTCTAGCCTAAAACTGTGGGTTCTCAAACTGTGGTTTGCATTTGACCCAGGAGGGAGGTGACTTATTAAAACAGATTGCTGGGCTCCACCCCAGGGCTTCTGGTTCAGCCTGGGGTGGGGCCTGAGGATTTTCATTTCTACTAAGTTCTCAGGAGACACTGATGCTGCTGGTCTTGGAACCACACTTTGAAGATCACTGTTTTAGTTAAACTCCTGTTTGTGTGTACAGCAGTGGTTCTCAACCTTCCTAATGCCATGGCCCTTTAATATAGTTCCTGTGGGTCACGACCCACAGGTTGAGAACTGCTGGTGTACAGGCAAACATGCCCAGTGATGTTCATTGTATTATTCCTTCTAGCAAAAATTAGAAACAACCCAAAAGTCCATGAGTTGAGGAACAAGTGAATATATAACAACTTATTATGGAGCAGTTAAGTAAATGAAAGAAATATGTCTATTTCATCATGGATAGCTCTAGAAAGATGTAAATTGCAGGGCATTATATACGTATGATATGATATCATCTTATCAGTAAGTTTAAAAATGATTTTTTTTTAATTTTTATTAAATCATAATTGTGTACATTGGTGCAGTCATGGGGCACAATGTGCTGACTTTATATACAATCTGAAATATTTTCATTGAACTATTTAACATAACCTTCATGGCCTTTTAATCACTATATGAAGACATTTATATTCTACATTTAGTAATTTTCACTTGTACCCTTGTAAGATGCCCATATAATTTTGATGTTAAGAGATTTTTGTGATGTCTCCACTTCAAGTCCTGCATCATGATTCTGGGTGAGTCAGCACAATGCGTGGTAAGAGTATTCCTGGAAGTTATTCCCACCTTCTTTCAGCAATAACTTAGCTGTACTTGAAAGGGATATTCCTTTCAAGTACAGGAAACATGTCCCTCTGAGCCCGAACTAAAAACATACCTGACTCAACCTCTTCCTTAGCTGACCTAAAAATAAACATGGCCACTCTAATGTCACTTCACATGAGAACAGAGACAACAATTTTAAGCAATTGTCATTTAGAGTTCTCACTATTGAAAATCTTACAAAATCTTAGGATCTGGTGAACATATTGCTACCACTGCTCCCAGGGCAATGAGAGAAGCCTGGGCAAGTAAATGTTTATGAAATTTAAGTTTCAATATTTTCATTGTGGACCAGAAATCTATAGATTATCTGATGTGCTGGTTATAGCTTTGGGACAGTTTTCATTCATTCATTCCTCATTAATTCATGCAGGCATACATATTTACACGCCTCTGTTCATTTATTTTATTATCTTGCACTTATAGATTATTATAGTATATGCCAGTACCCATGCATAATGGATCATACAGAGAGACAAAAAACTAAACCAAGGTTCAGAGCATTGGACCTTTCTCCAGTTCCTATTAATGTGGTTACTTTTGTTAAAAACAAATAAAATTATTTGTCATCTCCTCTCTGGTTTGACAGCTATTTTCAAGGGGCCGCAAGGTACCAGATCCCTTCCTGCTCTCCACTGATTTTATCCGTGAGGTTCAGAAATCTTGCATCTAATCTTCTTTCCTGCTACTGACTCCTGTTTGATTAGCCATTCTCACTCCTGTAATGACTGAGAGAATCAGAGTTCTTCTACATTGGTAAGATACATGTACTGTGACAGAAAGAAAAATAGGCCTTGGATCTTCATTTGAAGATCTCCAAGTAAGAACTCTAATTAGAATAGTGCTTCAGTCTCCCACAGCGTGTCACAATCTCCCACTGCATATCCCATGAAGTATTTGTTCCATTCTTGAAACACTTTGATTTTATCACCGCTGAAAGTTTTTCCCTTTCTCCTATGATCTTGGGCCAGTTACATGTTGAACCTCTGGTTCTGCATTTATAAAACCTGAGTATAATGAGGAAAAAATGATAGTTTATGGTATCCTTGGCAAGCTGGGGGCTGTGAATAAAAGTAATTACTTTTCATCAAGACTTTGGGGCTCAAGACAAGTGCATTCTGAATGAGGATGAGAACAAGACTTCTTCACAATGCTGTTTCCTCACCTGAGACCCCCCACATTATTTCACCTATTTCTCATAGCCCCTTCACTTTAGTATGAAGTGCAATTTCTAGTTACAGTGGAGGAAATAAGAGAATTGATAAAAAGCAACAAATACTGAACATCCACTCTGTATTCAAGGTCATAAAAGCTACACATTGAAACCTACCATCTGGCTGACTATTCAGCATGTGAAAAAATCTTTTAGTGAACCTGTTCATGTAAAACACCTTGCTGTAAAGTACAAGTTCTCTGAAGAAAAAGAAAGCTTGAACAAATTGGTAAAATTATTTAATATATGTCCTTGCCCCCTGCACCAACCCGGGCACATAGGATTGCCCATGTATCAGGCAGATAGAAAGAACATGCAGTTTTTACCCCAGTTTATTTTCTTGATCATATATCAAGTCATCTATAATGTTGCCATTAGGGCAGATTGTATAATATTTGGTCCATATTTTCGTGAAGGAGAGGGTTATTAATTTTCATTTGGGTTGGATCTGAAAACTGCTAGGCACACACTGAGTGACATCTCATTTTTCCTGATAATGATGTTGATATGTCTCTAGAATACCCATATGCTCAGCATTTGCCATTTCAAACTTGTTCTTCATTAATTATGGCTATTCATAAGCTGCCAAAAATTAAGTTCTATGGGGAATTTAAATTTGAGCTCGGGAAGGAGTGGAATTTATATGTCGATGAAGAAACAGACTCAAAGATGTGAAGTTTCCATGAGCAAGAAGTATCAGAGCTAGGAAATGAACTCCATTGGTCTGATCTTAAACTTTGTTTGGAGTTTCTGTGACACCACACTGCTTCCCATCCCAGAGGAACTAATGAGATAAGAAAGGTTTTGTGGTCTCTATATGGAGAGAAACATGGTTCTGAATCTTCATGACAAAAGGGTAGTTTCAGCTCTTCCAGAATTTAAATTTGGGAGTATAAAAGGGATTGGCTTTATTTTTTATTTTTTATTTTTTATTTTTATTTATTTATTTATTTTGCAGTTTTTGGCCGGGGCTGGGTTTGAACCCGCCACCTCCAGCATATGGGGTCGGCGCCTTACTCCTTTGAGCCACTGGTGCCGCTCCGGGATTGGCTTTTTATTTATTTATTTTTGATTGAGACAGAGTCTCACTTTGTCACCCTAGTTAGAGTGCCGTGGTGTCATACCTGACAGCAACCTCCGCCTCCCAAGCAGCTGGGACAACAGGTGCCAGGTGCCACAACACCCCACATTTTTTTTTTTTTTGTATTAGCAGGCCTGGGCTGGGTTTGAACCCATACCCCCCAGTACATGTGAGCTACAGGTACCCAGCCAGGGACTGGCTTTTTAAAAATACCCTCATACCTACATTTCAAGAATCTAAAATTATAAGCTTTTACCTTAGCTTCCCTAACATTTTGGGAAGCAGAAAAAACAAAGGATTTAGGTAAAAGTTATGAACAAAGGTAATGATATGTTTTTTAAAAAGCATCTCACGCTTTTGTTATTATTTTCATATACATTTGGCAAATACTTCTTCGTAAAGGCCGCCATAGCAAATGCCGTGGGTGTTGTCCACACACAGTCTGCTTCCCCTCCTGTCCTTTCTCCTTCCTCTCCCTGTAGTCCTCCTCCTCCTCCTTTTTGTCTTATTTCTCTTCTCTTTTCGTTCTCTCTCTTCCTTCTTCCGCTTCCTCACCTCCCCTTCCTTCACTCCCTCTTTCATGCTTTCCCCTCCTCCTGCTTCTTTACAGCCTTCTTCTTCTTTACAACCATTTTGAAATATCAAACCATTCTTAACTCTGGAACTGTACAAAAGTTGGACACAGGGTAGCTTTTCCTAACGGATCATAATTAGCCGCATTATTGCATCTATTTCTCATCACCCCTTGACATTAGCAGGGTGGGATTTCTAGGTACAATTGAGGAAATAGGGGAGTAAATAAAAACCAATAAATAGTGAGGTTTTGCCTTATGCACAATAGGGTTAATCTCTCTACAGTGTCCTTTTCATTTTGTAGAACAACCTCAGCAAGGAGGTACTTTATCCCCTTTAGAGGTAAAGAAATGGAGACCAAGAGAAGTTAAGTGTTTAAAAAACTTTCCTATGGTTTCAGCCACTTCATGGGTGTTCATTTCATCCTCTCCCTGCAAGATCTCTGAATCCAGTTCTACTGACTGGACTTAACAGAAAGAGGTGCTGAGTAGCTGAGATGTAAAAGATGCGTAGGAGTTATTTAGGTGAAGAGCATTCCGAGAAGGTGGAATATCAAGTACACACTATGGTGTGATGGAGCCCAGGACATTAAACAATCGAGAGAAAGCCAGTGGGCTGGAGCACAGGTACAACATTGATGACCTTGGTATACGATGAAGTTGGAGAGAAATGAGGGACCAGGTGGTAGAGGGTATTATTAATGTTCTCAACCCTTTATAGATCTTTATCTTAAAAGAAATAATGGACCACTTAAATATTTAGAGTAGGTAAGCAACGTGAAAATGTTTGCCTTTCAAAAAGTTATCTCTGGTCACAGAGTGGATAATAGATTAGAAAATGCAAGAGTGAGCTTACCAGATAAATGAGGAAGTTATTCTAGTTTAGATAGGAGGTTATCATAACTTGGATCAGGTTAGTGGTGGTGAGATAAAGGGAGGTGAATAAATTTGAGAGAGATGTACTTGGAGGTAGAACTCATAAAATTTGATGATCAATGGATTAAATGTGAGCACTGAAGGCAGGAGGCATCCGGGATGACTTAGTTTTCTCACTGTCACACTTGAGAGGATGCTGTCGATGTTTACTGAGCATCAATATTATAGACATAATTCCTGGGATGATAAACAAATACCTAAGAAACTGCTGTTAGTGGTTGCTCCTGAAGAGACGGGAACTGGATAATTAGGTGGCAGGGAAGGAAAGGAGACTTGAATTTGTTCAACTTTTTAGCTTTTATAAATTTGTATAAAATTCTTTTCAGAGTGCTCTGATGTAGATAAAAGTCTGCTGAAATATATTAAGCACTTACAACGTGTAAGTTTACGTCATCCTCTGCCGCTTTCTCCTTCTCTTTTCCTCTTCTTATAGTGCTTAGGAACACTGGCATTAGAATGAAAAGCCCAAGTTCAATGAGTGACTTTGGGTCAATGAATCTCTCTAAGTCTCAGTGTTTTATCTGAAAAGTGGACATTAAAACAGGGCTGCCACAAAGATTAAATGAGTTAGCATATGAGAATTGTTTATGCTTGTGCTTGGCAGATGCTTAGGCCTAATGTCACCTACATGCTCCTCTTTCTTTCTCTTCCTCTTCCTCTTATCTTCCTCCTTTGCTTCTTTCTTTTCCTCTTGCTCCTTCTCTTTTTCTTTAATAGATAAGCAGTTCATTAGGTATAGTGTCGAATTTTATTTTTTTATCTAAACTAGAGGGTTTTGCATCTTCAGGGGATTCATTTATACCTCAGCAGCGTTTTCCCAAGGCGTGAATTTTCTCCCTGCTATCTCTGATAAGGGCTTCTGGCCCATATGTGCACAATGGAATATGCCAAGCCCTTGTTCAAGGGTACAAACCTCTTATGGGTATATGTCTTAGGGCCCTGGCACAGTGCTCTGGACAGAGGATGTCTTGGAACTTATTAACTTTGAAATACACTTTTATTCATGAGCCAACATTATGATCCTCTTCTGGATCTGAATCAGTTTAATAATTCAAAAAATCTATAACACATCTACTATCACCCTAATTTAGTGTGGTTATAGAAACAAACATACATAAGATTACTTTATTGTCACGTGACTGAGAACAGAATTTCAAAAATTTTGTTTTTTCCTTCAACAACCTTGGTGGTGGTGTTTGTGTCAGTGGTGCAGGGAACTTGCATGAAGTGACAGGCCCAGAAAACCTTGAGTGAGAGCCTGTGATTTCTGATGGACAGGACTACTTGTGAAAGCTTCAGCATAAACTTCCCAGGGAAGACCTAAGCTGCTGGCCAACCATACTCCTCTCAGGACCAGTCACGTCTGATCTCCATCGGTGACACGCGGAGACAGAAGGGCAAGCAGACGGGAATGTTCACACACAAATAAGAGCATGGGGATGTTGGCAAGTTCATCCTCCCCTCCTGCAGCTCCTGCTTCTGTCTTTAACACATTGATTGGATCAAGCTTGAGTCTTTCTTTGATCCTCCTGACACCCTGCTTACTACTGTTTGTTTAGCTTACAATTCTCCTGCTTCTAAGGTGAATCTTCACACTGCATGGATCAATAGGCTACGGGGGCCTTAATTACAGTTGCCAAATAAAACTGATACTGGGAACTAGACACCTCTAGTGTCTAGAAGAGCAGGAAATATTATTTCCCATGGAGGCCTTTTAAATTGCCTCACGTTGTCACTTCTGAATTTTGGTGAAACATTGAGTGTACCATAATAGATTTTTGGGACACAGATTAGGCACATGCTTGGGTGGCTATTTGAAGAAAAATAAGATCCTCTGGCAGGTCTTCTAGATACTTAAGTATTTTTCTACAGCAATCAATACCCAATGTATTGATGAGTATGAATATAAACCCTATTTTCTGAACCTTGCACGACTCTACCATATTGCTTTACTCTCTGAAGATGGAGGAGGATAAATCCTTCCAAAGATAAGCCTTCATCTCCGGCTGAAATAAGATTGCAGTTCGAGTTCACGTTCAACTTTTCAAGTTCACCTTTGGGAAAAATGTTATGTTTTATTAAATGTTGTTACAGCCAAATATGATGCATGCACAAAGCCTTCATGCTGATTTGGCAAGTGTGTTGTAATTACAGATGTACGATGAACACTGCTCTGCTGTGCGTGTGTGTGCTGGGTGTCTGTGTGTTCATGTAAACCTATAACATCATGAAATGAGCACCAACTTGAGAAGAATCTTGGGACACTTAGTCCTAGCTTTTCCTTTTAGCTATGTGACTTGGGCACATCCCTTAATTTTTCTGGCTCTCAGATTCCTTACCTATAAATGTATGATAAGTGTCCTGTTTATTTCATAGGGTTAGTATATACATTTCAAAAAGGATGGATACATAAGAAAGTTCTTATAAGCTAAAAAGTGCCATACATAATAATAATATTTTCAGTAAGGGGTATAGGCAGTATCTGAGTTACAAGCATCTAATGTATATACAACTCTCATTTATAAACGGAGGCTGCTAAAACTAATTCCCAAGTGACAAACACATCCAACTGATGCATGACTCACACTTATGAATGGAGACTATTACAATTCAGAAATGATATTTTACTGACAGTTTCCAATCCCATAGTCTAGCTGTGATTATTAGATTAAGAAATAGCCCCAGCCTTAGCAACTGAGTATAAATTTAGGAAGGACCAAGATCAGTACCATTTAGAACATACACTTACAACCAAGGTCCTTTTCACCTTATGCCCTTAATATAACATTTCCTTTAGCTACAGATTTGACATTATTCCTTTTTGTGCTTGGGATTTCCAGGGACCAGTAGAGTCTCTGGGTATACTCAGAGCCAAGACAAGCCACTTCCCTGAAGAAAAGTGGGTGAGTGCTCACATAGGTGATGCATTGCACTGTGTTCCCTCTGAATTTGTATGATGGCTTTGTCCCCTGTCTTGGCTCACAAGGGTTCCCGTTTAATGAAGCTTTAAATAAGCATAAGTCTGGGTGAAATAAATAAATCACACAACAGAAGAAAGCATTGAGGTATGGACTTATCTGCTGACTTCCAAATTAAAATGAGAAAATGGAGCTTCTTTTTGTTGAGGAAAAATATGATTACCAGTTAATTGGAATAGAGAGGAATATAATAAATTTTAACAGAATAAAAGAATTTGTCCCTAACCTGGACCTGCCTTTGACATGAACAAGTTATTTATCTATGTCTTGACCTCAGTTTCCCCACCTGTAAATGGGAATATAAGATTTACCATAGTAGAAGGTCAGCAATTTTCTGATACCTAGATGGTAGGCTTCATTTTTGGATGACTACCAGGAATTTATTTTCTTCTCTTTTTCACATTTCTACAAAAAGGGCATGTTAGGTGTAGTAATTTCTAAGGCTTCTTTGAGCTTCAGCTTTATGTGATCTATGAACATTGTGAAGTTGGGTCAAACCTTGGAGTTCACCAAGTCTAACATTCTCACTTGGCAGATGATTCCATAAAGTGGATTATTTGACTACTTCTTACATCTTTGTCATTTTAATGTGGTTCCTGCAGTAGGGAGGGCAGTGTGGTCAAGAGAAGTTGAAGATTTTACTGGGATCTGCAGGATATGGTCAGGCCTTTTGCAAGCAGTCTCTCTCATGCCCATGTGAGTTGTGTGGACATTCACAGCCTGCATTCGGCGCAGTGTTACAGGAGACTCATGGGGCTCAGGCCTCATTGACCGACAGAAAGCATAACCAGATTGGAAACTGATTTAAAAGTAATGGATGTTGTCTCATCTGTCACTTTCAAAAGAGTTTTCCCAGTCAATAGGTGATCGGGGATTTTAATTAAAAATGAAAAGAGAGTTTAAAGATTGGCTACAACATCTGAAGGGATCAGGATAAATAGCGTCAGACTCACAGGACAGAAGAACTGATTATATTGAATTCAAGTCTTTAAATGTACACCAACTGAGAATAAAGCTCATGTGCACGTTCACACACCTTCCACCCAACTATTCTGTTCCTTCTATCTAGAAGAGGTCTCATTTTAAGATCTGACCTGATATGTAAAGATACAATGAGTGGAGATAAAGGTGAGATCCTGCAGGCTCTCATTCTACTTTCTGATGCAGGTGTGGTAGATCCATAGCATAGCAGGCCCCGAGCTTGCTGCTACTTGCAATGATTAACGTATCTCTAGTGGGAATCCTCTCTTGTGAATGAGAGTCTACTTGGTATGAGATGTCTGGATCTTCGCAGAGTGATAAATGAGCACAAAACTATTCTCTGTCTTCAGTCATTCACTCATTGATTCATTTTATTAACACTCATTTAGTTTGCATCAGCAATGGGACATTTTTTACTCTGAAAATGCTGGGGAGGTATAGAGATGAATAAGGCAAGGACTCTGTCTCTAAGAGGTTCCATTGTAAGAAGAATGATACTAAAGGACTCATTAAGATGCATGGTGGGATGAAATAAGGAGAGGCACACTTCTTTTTTTTTTTTTTTTGACTTTTTTTTTTATTGTTGGGGATTCATTGAGGGTACAATAAACCATGTTACACTAGTTGCATTTGTTGGGTAAAGTCCCTCTTACAATTGAGTTTTGCCCCCAAAAGGTGTGGCACACACCAAGGCCCCAAGACCCCACCCCCCTCGCTCCTTCCCGCTCTCTGCTCTTCCTTTCCCCACCCCTCCCTCATTTTTTCTCTCTCTGTTCTCCCCTTCCCTCTCCCCCACCATATCAATAATTGTCATTAATTGTCCTCATATCAAACTTGAGTACATGGGATTCATGCTAGGAGAGGCACACTTCTTGCTCTAGCAATGCAGTGCAGTGTTGCAGAGAAATAAATGAGTTTATTCTGTGCTTAGAGCGACACCACACATTTTATTTATATTATACCTTTTGCAGTTATGAACATTACTGGTAAGTAGATAAAATAGTCCTTTTCTTACTGTTGAGTTGATTGAGGTTCAAAGTTTAAGGAGTTAAGGATGTACAAGGTCATCCAAGATGAACTTTAAAGCTGGTGCTGTAAGCCCTCCTGGGACAGACCTATAGCTCATACCCACGAGGTCCTCACAGCAGCCTTTATCCAGTGACTGAGTGGAAGGAATATCTGTTTTGCTTGTTGATTTCAGTGAGGCGTGTTAAGCCTTTGCTTATTGAGTTCAGTTGCAGTAGCTTCTAATGTATAGATTGGAATCCCAAATTTGTGAGACCCTGACTGTGTATTTTCCTCAAATTTTTGCCTCTTCTACGTGGTCCTGGAAGTATTGGGAAGTAGGAGGGAGATGTGGCTAGTAAAAGATGATTGGTTTGGGGGCTTCAGATTCTTGTCCTTCCTTTAATAGGCTATCATTTCCACTTGTCAACAGGTCTGACAAGTCTGGAAAAAGGGTAACCCTCATCTTTGGGGGTGATCTGGCCTCTGTGTATGATCCAGATAGCATCCCTTATACTAGCCAGGTTCCAAGATCCATGTTAACACTTTTCCTTTATTTTCTCATTGGTAAAAATGTGGAACATACATCAGGGAGTCTCTTCCCCTTCCATTTTCACAGTGCTATGGGAGCGCATCTTTGCCTGTGCTTTATTCACATTGTGTCTTCTTCAAAATCTCTATCTGATTAACTCCCAAATTTGTTTTCAAACTTGGGTTTCTTTTTTTTTATTCATTCTCTTGACAATAAGAGTTGTCTTAAACATTGATAGGACTTATCAGTTTAAAATATTCAAGGGACAATGTCTGCTTCCCAGGATGTGTCTTTAAACTTATGAGAAGGAATAGAGAGTGAGGGCCAGGAAAGGGGGTGGTAGGGACCTCTTTCTTCTTTTTCATTCATTGGGATATGAAGTTTTGCTTCTGTGAACATTTAAGTCCTATTTCATATTTTTCCTATATTAAGAAGTACTTATTCATTATCCATTATGAAGTCCTTACTCTCCCACACCCTGAACTCTAGATTTGTATATTTAATAATTGCTCAGTACCTCCACATGGATATCTGCAGATACCCTGAGGTTAACATATACAGAACAGAGCTCTGGATTCTCCTGTCCTCTCCTCCCATCCTACTTGCGATATTAGCTACCTAGGTTCCCTCATCTTAGTAAAAGTCATTTTCAGTTAACTATTTGTTCAGGGGAAAAAAAATAGGGGTTATCTACTGATTCTTCTTTTTCTCACATCCACATCCAATCTGTCAGGAAATTGTGTCAGCTTTGCTTCCAAAACACATGCCCAGTCCTAGCCTTCTCACCATGTCTATCATATTCCATCTTAATTTAAAACACTATCATCTCTCATCAGCATTATTACCGTACCTTGCCCAAACTATAGTGACTTCATGCTTTGTACTCTAAAATTCACTGTCTACTAAGAGGTCCTCTTATATTCCTCCTCATCATTATTAAAAGATACTAAAAGTCTCTACCATACCAAAGCCCTATTCACCTGGTCCTGGCTTCATCTTGAACTTCATGTCCTTCTTTTGTGCTCTGATTTAGCCAGGCTGGCTTTCCTTCTGAACAACTGACAAGCTGAGCTTTTTCCTGACTCAGAGTCTTTGCAGCCCTTGCTCCTTGTGCATGAGAAGTTCCACCACCATATTCTCACATGGCTGCCTCTGTATCCTCATTTTATCTCTTTTCTAATGTGCCTCCTTTGAAAGCTCCCCTGTGATCATTCAAACTAGAGTGTTGCCTTCCTGGCCTCACATAACATTCTCATTTCTCTGCAAATGGAAATAATCATGTTCATGTATTTTTTTAATCTTTATTTTCTGTTTCCTCTGTCAAAAATGTAAATTCCTTGAGGAAAGAGGCAATGTTATATTTGGTTATTACTGAATTCCTGAACCTAGAGCAAGTTAGACTATAATTAGTGATCAATAAATACTATGTTGATAAGCTATATAGCCTTATATTTGTTGTTTCATTTAATTATGACAGTAATTGCTTTTATTAAGCATCTTGAATTTGCCAGGCATTATGTTCAGACTTCATTTAATCATTACAAAAATATACCAGAGAGTCTTTATCATTCACATTTTATAGATTGGATAGAAGAGATTTTGCATAACTTGCTCAAGGTGTCTCAGTTGATGGAGAAACTGAGATTAAAAGCCTTATTTTTCTGAATCCAAAGGTAGTGATTTCTTTCTCAGAAACCCTTAGTGATGTGACAGTGATCCAAGGGCACTTTCACTAATAAGGGGAAGGTGAATCCTGTTGGTTGGTTTTTAATGGGTATCAAAATGGGGAAAGAAAGTGTAGGTCAGATCACACACCACTTGTGAGGTGAAATTTGATTCACATTTTTATTTTTATTTTTTGTAGAAACAGAGTCTCACCTTATTGCCCTTGGTAGAGTGCCGTGGCATCACACTGCTCACAGCAACCTCCAACTCCTGGGCTTAGGTGATTCTCTTGTCTTAGCCTCCCAAGTAGCTGATTGATTCACATTTTTGAAGGGCAATAAGAGTTGGTTTGAAAAAAAATCACCAAAGAAATAGAAAAATATGACCTATAATCAAGAGAAAATTTAGTCTATAGGAATAGACCCAGAATGGAACTAGTATTAGAATTATCCAGACAAGGACTTCAAAATAACATTGTTACATTAGGTAATCTCTAGAAAAAGAAGGAGATACTGAGAAAAAGAGATTAGTAATTTCAGAATATATATTTGTAAATGTTCACAAAACAGAAAACTTAGAATGGAAAAAATATAAAATCTGGAATTTCAAAAAATAGAATGGGATTTATAGAAGATTGGGTACAAAAGAAAAAAGAATCAATGAAATTGAAGAGTGTCAAAAGAAATAATGAGAGAAATAATGAGGGAGAAAAAAATAAGGAAAACAAATTCTCAGAGCTTTCATGATCTGGTAGTAAAAATCAAGTGGTTTATTATACATAGTATGTGTGTTTTGGAGGAGAATGGACAGTGGATAAAGTACATGACATATGATGACATATTTTTATTTGACATAAAATATTAAAAGCAATCCATAAGCACTGGACACTTAGTAAGCCCCACTGGGGAACTATCCAAAGACTCATTGCCTGGGTATTGAAATGAGATTCCTGGTCTTTTTCTTGCTCCCAGGAGGGAGGATTTTTCTTATTCATTGTCTTCCCTTGCCACATCTTGAAAGAGAATTAGGGAGGATTTTCTTCTAGGGTTGGTATTATTTCTCTTTTTGAGTAATATAAACAGTAAAGATTTTTTGGAAATTAAAACTTGGCAGAATTTTTACTCAATCCCATTAACTTAACTTCAAAAGCTGGTAACCAAAACTAGAGTTTTCACTGATCTTTCATCTTTGAGTCTGGTATAGGGGCTGTACTGAACCCATTTTTCTACACTGAGTCCAACGGTTTGCCTCTTGCCCTCTAACTTGGCAAAACCCAAAACTAAAAGATATGTTGGGGGAGGCACTGTTAACCTTCCCTTGGCTTCTAGGTTGCGGTGGTTGCCTGTTCTCCATAGTGGGGACATTGATTCCCTTCCTCAGACCGTGTCTGCACAGTGATGTACTTGGGAAGGCCCTTGATATTCGGCCTCCCTGAGTCTCACTGCTATTCTTTGGTTTATACCTCGTTGTCTTTGTAGTTTGTAATCTTAGACTCAGGCTGAGAACTCATTTTTTCCAATTTTGCTGGACTCCAGATTAATAGAATTATAACAATCATGATTTATAATCACTTAGCCTAGAGCGTCTCTGTTTGAAAAGCAATTATTTCTCCCTCACCTTATTTTTTCAGATATACCAGTTTCAACTCAAACTTCATGATGTGGGAACTTTTCAAAATCTTCCAAAAGTAAGTGTCACATTTCAAAATTCTAAAATTTTGCTCACAAAATTCCCTAAGGCCTTCTTAGAATTACCAGGAGAACCCCTAACCAGCTGTTCACTACCAGATTATATTCTCTTGCTGCTCTCATCTCCTCAGAGACTTGGGCTTTACTTCTCATCCATTCTGACTCCCTCCTGTATTAATGAGCAGAAGGCCTGCTATTCCCCAACAGCCTTCTTAGCTATTGAGAGCTTATCAAGATTTTTGTCACTAGTTTTGAAGATCCCCTTTGCCTTTCACCACTTGTCTATCTGGACACCACCGCTGGACAGGGACAGCCTCTCTGCCTACATAGCCATGAGTCTTATCATCCCTCTAAACATCGCTTTTTCCTGCTACAGATCACAATCTTTTACCCCAGGACTCTCCTTTCCTCCACTTGCACCTACGCCCTAGCCTTGCCCAGAATTCTCCTCCTTAGTTCCTCTCTCTGGCTTCCTCAGAGCATTAGAGGGGCTCTCAACCCCACCCACTCCAAACCACCCTTTAGTCCGTCTGATACTGCCCACCACAGCCATGCTCATCTTCCTAAATCAAGGCTTATTTCATGAATAATAAAGGACCAACAATAAATAAACAGAATTAATGCATACATAAATATAATCATCCTAACATGAAAATTAAAAATAAGGAAATAATATTAAAAATAAATAAATAAAAGGAAAACGGTCACCATTTGATTTGTTTCTCAGTGTCTTACGTGGTCTGACTCCATTTTTCTCTGGCTAGTAAATGGCCTGATACTTTAGGTACAACCTTAGTCCCCAGCATTCTATGTTTTGTGTGACAGTCAGTTTTCTCTTTGGTGTAATCATCAAAGTTCCTGTGTTTGTGTGTTTTATCATGCTGCTCCATTTTCAGCTTGCCAGAATCTCCCTGACTCAGACCTTCCCTAAAACTTTCTTATCCTTCAGGGCCTACTAGAAGTCGTTTATCTTCTAGGAATTTTTCCCTGTATATACATTTCTTTTAACCTCAGATAATTTCCCCTGTTCATATATCATTTTACCACTAAAAAATATCATTTCAAGAATTGGGTTAAAAATCCATGCCTAAAAAACCCTAACCAAACACTGAGTTGGAAAAATAAAGTTGGACTGGGACTTTGGCTGTGTCATTACATAAAATATCTCCTAAGACCTAACTTACAGAAAGAAAGAGGGCTCTTTGTCCTCAAACACATTGACAACCCTTTAGTTACTTCTCACTTGTCTCCACTTTATGTATCTCAGCAGAATTCCAAAAGCCACATTGAGAAGAAATCTCCAGAGTAGAGTTGTATTTTAGCAAACTCTCATGCTGACCTTACTGATTCCAAATCAATACAGTAGTAAAATACCAGCAGGAAGTGTATTAGGTATATTTAGAAGTCTTATGCGAAGCTGGATAATGAGATCTTGAACCTACTCCTGCCCCCTTAGTTTCATTAGCAGAGAAACACCTCAGCCCTGCTTGTAATTAGGTGTAATTATATCCTAACAAAAATAATCAGAGTGATTTAACCAGTGATCTGGTTTTGTTTTTGATCATTTATACCGCTTCTCTTCTTAGGTAGTGAGGTCTGGCAAGGGGTAGGACCAAAAAGTTGATGCTTTTAGTTTTTTAAAACTCCAAAGTTTCTACGAATCTCATTCTTTTCTGCTCCTTAACCACACCTGTACTGCAATTACTGGCAATGTAAGAACTATGTGGGTGTAAAGTAGTTTTCCTTCAGAAGAAAATAATTCTGTGTGGCTTATGGCTTAGTACTTCAGCAGAGGTGGGTGAGTTTAGCAGAGCCCAACTGGTTATCCTTGAAGTGAGCTCAACCTAGTATCCCAGTCAGAGAGCCTCATAGTGAGGGAGTAAGGGTGTGGCAGACATTCTGGGGATGGACTGCATGCAAAACGAAGGATGCCATATGCTTGTGTAGTAACTAATACCTAAATGCCATGGGTGGCAGAAGCAGATGGCAGGACTCAGAGCCAAGACAGCCCTCTATTCACCTAAACTCTGACCTTCTTGGTTGTGTGATCTTATGTAAATCTTTTAACATTTGAGTCTCAGATTTCTAAGTTTTAATACTAGGATATATAATTTTTAGTGGAATTAAACAGTTTTCTGCCTGTGCAGTGAAATCTGCAAATACAAGTAATTATTATTAATCAGTGAACTTCTCAACTCAGGGTTCAACCTTAGTAAACTTATTCCAAGGCAGACAGAACAAACCTAGTTCATATAATGGGGACTTAGGAATATTTCTCAATTCCTGCAACCTAAAACATAGCTCCAAGGGGACGTTCCAAAGCCTTATAAAGTATATCCCATAACAGCTTGGTTATTAATCAACTGAGATATCCTAAAGGAGAATGCAAATGAGAAAGGGAAAATTAAGCTCATATTTATAAATAAGAATTCTAGGCTCTAGGATAGGTGTTTTACATATTTCCTATAATCCTTATAGCTACCTAGAGTGCCGTTTTAAAATCCCCTCTTAATCTCTTTGTGGATCAGAGAGATAAATCACCTTGTTCAAAGCCACACAGCTAACATGTGGCATAGACTGAAATTGACCCAAATCTGTCTGATTTTAATATATTTTTTTCTTTACACTAAACCACACTGCCATTACCTTCAAGAAACTTAGTATCTTACTAATTGTCAAGTAGAAATTAATTATAAAGATTTAGTTAATAATACTTGACAAAAATACATCTTAAATGATACATTGTCTGTAATGTGCACTATCAATATTAAATATAAGAGAAAAAGAGATAAAATCAGAGCATATATCTGTAATTTGAAGAGGATTTTGAAGGAAGTGTTTGGTTCAAACTGATTATTCTGGAAACCTGAAGACATATGAAGCCTTTTTTGAGCACAAAGTTGTCAGGCAATAGTAAATGGTTGTTTAAAAGCAAAACTATTGAGTCCACATTTTGAATGTTCCCATGATGAGAATTTGACTTAACATAATAAATGACTCAATAATTAAATCAAATTCTGTGCCTTGAAACAAAATCTCAATCTAACAGCAGATTGTACATTGATTCTTGCCAAACAAGGATGATAGCCCTCTATCTCTATAAACTGGAGATGTTTTTATACTGATTGCATGTCTTAGTGCTTTTTTTCTTAGTACTACCATGGGAAAAATGATGTGGGCAGTGAACCGACATAGTAATATAACAGTGACCTGTTGCTTGTATTACCATCACCATTGGAGAAAGCACAAAAAAGGCAAATAATGTCCACCCCCATCGCCAACATCCTAGGGCTGCTTAGTGATTAAAATTAGGGTGTGAATGCTATATATAAATGCTCTTCTCACTCCTTTCTGGTAAAAGTAATTAAAATCAGTCAAGCACAGAGTTAAGTGTAAAAATAATGGTTTCAAACAGTTTTAAATCTGTATGCCAATGTCAAAAATAAAGCTTGAGATAATGCTTAATGTAAATATGATTATATAATAATAATCTATATTCCAAAGTTAAATAATAAAACTTAGAAATCTAAAAGAAGCAGTTAGGAAAGAAATTGTGTGTTACATTCTTCATTTTTCCTGGGAAAACTCAATAGATAATAGTTTATTCTTTATATAGATATTAGAGAATTGTATATATACCTTATAGGTAGCGAAGTGCTATAGCCAGCTTGTACTGGCCTTGTGGGCCAGTTGTGACATCTTTCCCAACTCAGTGTCCAGTGATATGACATTACTAGCTTGAAATTAGCCATCAGGCATTTTTTGTAATTTCAAGAACTTTTTTCTTTGAATTATTTCAAAATATTATGGGGCTACAAATATTTTTGGTTACATGGATCATTTTTGTAATGCTTGTTGTGTCCTGGCAAGAGGTATGCTCAGCACCCAAATAGTGTTCATAGTACCCATTAGGCTGGCTTATTCCCCTCCTTTCTCCATCCTCTGACTGATTTCCCACTCAATTTTATTTCCCTCTGTGCATATGTGTGCTTATCGGTTATCTCAATTTAATAGTGCGTACAAGTGGTGCATGTTTTTCTATTTAGACATTTCGCTTAGGATAATGGTCTCCAATTCCATCCAAATTGTTGCAAAAGGCCCAGGGGTGTTCACCCTGTGGCCTATGGGACACATGCTGATTTTGTGTGGATGCTTTTGCTTATCGGCAGTGTCAGATATTATGAAAAGTATGCATGGATCTTTTATTCATTTATTTATTTTGCCAATCAGCTGTTATTGTTTGTGTGTTTGATTGTGGCTCAGCAAGATAACTCTTATTCTTCCAAGGAATAAGCAGAGAAAAGAAAAGTTTGGACACCCTGAAGTACAGTGTAGTGTAAACATAACTTTTTTTTTGTTTTGAGAAATGGGTCTTGCTCTGCTGCTCAAGCTAGAGTTCAGTGCATATTAGCTCACTATAGCTTCAAACTCCTGGGTTTGGGGAATCCTTTGACCACAGGTATGCACAAACATGCACAACTAATTGTTAAATATTTGGTAGATAAGGGTTCTTGCTGTGTTTCCCAGGCTTTTCTTGAACTCCTGGCCCCAAAGTGGTCCTCCTGCCTCAGTGACCCCAAATGGGTAGGATTATAGGCATTAATCACCACATTTGGCCAAACATTACTTTTATATACATTGGAAAAACCAAAAAATTCACAGAACTTTTTTTTTGTTTGTTTCTTTTTTTAAATTTTTATTAAATCATAATTGTGTTCATTGGTGCAATCATGGGGCACACTGTGCTGACTTTATATACAATCTGAAATATTTTCATTGAACTATTTAACATAGCCTACATGGTCTTTTAATCACTATATGAAAGACATTTATATTCTACCTTTAGTAATTTTCACTTGTACCCTTGTAAGATGCACCGTAAGTGTGATCCCACTAATTGCCCTCCCTGCACCCATCCTCCCCCCTTCCCTCCCCTCCCTTGCCCCTTTCCCCATTTCTTGTGCTATAACTGGGTTTTAGCCTTCATACGAAAGCTATATATAATAGCTTCATAGTAAGGTTGAGTACATTGGATACTTTTTCTTCCATTCTTGAGATACTTTGGTAAGAAGAATATGTTCCAGCTCCATCCATGTAAACACAAAAGAGGTAAAGTCTCCATCTTTCTTTAAGGCTGCATAATATTCCATGGTATACATGTACCACAATTTATTAATCCATTCATGGGTCGATGGGCACTTGGGCTTCTT
>CAUYRH010141216.1:0-28761 GCA_963574655.1 Perodicticus potto
GCAGAATGTGCTTCATATACAATCAGAAACATTTTGATCATACTGTGAGAGATAGCCCTCATAGCATTTTCTTAATCACTATATAAAGACATTGATACTCTACATTTAATAAGTTTCACCAGTACCCTACTAAGATGCACCATCCTGAAGCTAGCTATCTGCCTCAGTTTCCCAGAGCAGATTACAGGTGTGAGCCAACATGCTATCCTCTTGCAGCCTTTTTTGATGAAAAATAAATACTTAAATCACATAACACACACACAAACCTTGGAGGTAGTGGCTGTCATTTTTTAAAATTTTTTTTTGACCACCCAGAAATGAAAAATTTCAGGCTTCATAAAGTTCATAGTCAGAAATACAATGTGAAGAACTCTAACTACAGAACTGTACCCATGCTGTTCTCACAGTAGCTAGTTCACAATAAGCCTACAAATATCAGATGCTAAGTACTTGTCAATCAAAATGAGCTTGTTATAGAAAAAGTAGCAGCCCAACACTCGAGTAAATGCTTTCACAAAAGGGAGAAATTTTAATCATAAATTTGATAATTTGATGATTATATATCCTCCCTTCAATCTTCAAATGAAAAGAGGCTTTAAGACTATCTATTAAATACTCTAGGAATTTAAGTTTCTCCAATTTCTTCTGATGGGATTTAGTTCTATTTGTGGGGCCACCCAGAAGTTGCTTATGTCACAACCATGGTGGCCATTTTCTTATTTGAACAGAACTCACCAGTTGGCCTTATAATTTCAACAGCCTATGAAAAGGAGGTTGACTACTTCACTCTTCACACAAATTATCTTCTATCTGTATTACATTTTTTCATCTAAGAAGGCTGAATAGCATGAATTTGATATGATTAAATTACGCATGATTTAAAGTTCTACTAGAGAACATTGGAGACTTTCTGCTTGACTAGAGAATTTGAGAATTTTCTTTATTGCACTTTCCTCAAATGCAAAATGTGAATTAAAACAGTCATGCTCAACATAGCTTGCAAACAGAACTCAATGTAGGTACAAAATATAACAATATCATTCCTCTTTCAAGTCTACCTGTTCTCTCAGCATCCCTATTGCTGACTCTTAAAATCAAGAACCACATTGAGCTTTCTTCCTCAACAAACTTAAAGTCTTCTTAATTCCTGACCCTTTAACAATGCTGGAAATTTTCTTTGTTATACTTTTCTCCTTATCCACTTACTCTTCTGGCTAGTCTACTCTGATTCTTCAGATCTTTGGGATTAGAAAAAAAAAATCACAATGCTTTGAGAAAAGTTATTCCACGTAAGACATTTACTTCTAATATCTACAGGTACATGTACATGCACAGTCACATACAGAATAACTTTGCTAAATGTAAATGATGAATACAGCTTGGTTTCCTATGTGAGCTATATAAAAGTAGGTCAGAGGTTTCATACTTAAGCCAATTTGAAGAAAACTCACAAATTCTGGCCATAATTTTACGATTCAATTGGTCAGTTACTTGGCAACCAATCTCACATATCACTTATATTGAATCCTTCATATTGGTGAAAAGGTAGAAAGGGTGAGAATTATAATGAATCATAACTATATTAAACTAGGAAAGTATTATTTATTCTTTAATAAATATAGAACCCAGGTTGATACTACTCTACATTCAAATCCTGAAGCAGTTATATCAAAGTCCGGCTTCTAGTGGCTCTAATATAAGCTAAGTGGTGAACATACGTGTTCATACCGAGTGGTATAATGGACTTAAGAGACTCAGTAGGGTAAGGTAGGAAGCAAGGTGAGGAATCAAAAATTACCTGTTGTGTACAATGTACACTATTCAGGTGATATGCTAAAAGACTTGACTTCACCTCTATACAATCCATCCACATGAAAAACAAATGTATTCCCTAAAGCCATTGAAATGAAAAAAAAATTAAGTGATATTTTTGTTTTAATTAAGAAATTACCAATATGAAGGCTAATAATTCTAATGCCAGACTCATGGATAACTTTAAGCAATATCAAAGTATTTGCAGTTAATGTAAATGAATAAGCAACAGCTTGTTTAAAACCTGTCATATGAACCCCAAACATATGCTTTAGTTAGAGACTGTGGGATGTGATTAGATTTTCCCCAATTTTTATTCTATTTGTTTTTATACATCAGACTGAGGAATGAACCCAAATGCCTAAGGGAAATTAAAATATAGGAATATCTTATTCACGTAATAGAAATAATGTGTACTACAAACAAGTACAAGGAAAAAGTAGATGATGCATTTTATTACCCTTCCCCAAGAGTGGTTGCCCAGGGCTACTGACCACCATTGTGGAATACGATTATTGGTTAATATAGTGAATGAACCTGGGAAGCTTGCTATTACAGTACTTGGTAATACATGTGTGCATCTTCTTTTCCCCAGTGCCTCTAGACATAATCAACAGTCAGGGTTAATATGATTGTAAAAGTGCAGAGTTTTAGAAGGAGCTTATATACGTTACTTTTCAGGAGACACAAGAATGTCAGGGGAGTAAGAAAGAGTGGAAAGAGAGAAAGATGGACAAAAAAGCAAACACTGCTGTGATTACTTCTGCTTTGACAAAACTGTTTATATAAATAATCTTAGAAATGCACTGAGCAAGATCCCCAAGAGCCACTTTGTTGAGAAGGTATTCTTAAATATCCACACAAAATAACAATCAACCATGACTGACACAAATATTTGCCCATTGTGTGTGTTCAGTAATGTTAAGTCAATAGCGACAGTTTATTGAGCACTTATCCTGGAGAGGGCAGTGAATAACTGCTATTATTACACTGATTCTACATCCGAGAGAAATAAAACAGGCAAAGTGATTCTTGCCCAAGTTACCTTGCTGCTATTGCCAGGGCTGATATAAAATAGGGAAATTGTTTTCTTGGCACAATATCATATTGCTTTTATATATGAGTCAATGAATAAATGAATGAAGACAATCAAATGTGGTCTTTATCACTAAAGATTTGTTAAATAAGAACAATTTATATTCACTGATTTTTTGGGGCGAATAATAAGGGTGATTTGAAGTTGTAAATATTGCAAAACAAAGATAATGTGTTCATTTTTGGATAAATGTGGGTAGAAACCGCTTATTTATGTAGCAACCATTGAACACCATTACTGTTTCACCATCCACTGGTTGCAAAACATTTTCTAATTTTCTGTATGAAGAAATTGAGAACAGAGATATGGAAAAACTGGCCTCAGATCACACAGCTTGATGGAGACAGACTTCTAAATCCAGTTTCCATTGATTCTGTGGCCTTTGAGTATTCCCTTCTGAGATATGTTGGATCCAACACCCTGAGAACATGGTACCCAGGCAGAGGCATGAGAGCCAAGTGGAATCAATGCCTATGTCTCGTTGGGAAATGATCAAAGTACTCAGGAATGGGCCAGGACTTGAACTTCTAAGGTGATCGCAGCATAATGACTTGCCTATACCAGTCTCGGTATTACAGCGTCAAAACTAAAAATCATTCATTTTTAAAGTTACCGAGAGGTTCCCAAAATATAGTGCAAAAGCTCTGTCTTTGACTGTCTTTGTCATTCCTGTTCTTTTCTCTCTTCTCACTTTTCTCTTAGGGAAAGAAAAAATGTGATTGGGGGAAATTTAAAAATCTTTATACATTCTGTGTACCAAAATCTCCATAATTTTTACCAGTGTTTAGAAATTTTTAGTCCTCAAATATAGAGTTAAACAAAGTATAATTTTCCTTTTATAGTAAAATAAAAAATGAATGGATATTTGCAACAAGTTGAAGAGTTTAACTTTCTTAAGAATAAAAAATTGATTAATGTTTGATACTTTTTCCAATATTGTATTTAAGTTCCATGTTGTCTTTGTAGAATCCTGATTCCTTTTTTTACAGCGGGTGAGCTTCAGAGAAGGCCATTGCAAGGACTGTCTTCATCAACAGCAAGCTTGACCTAACTGTTCCTATACCAGTTATAAAGGTCTTGTTTTTTTGTGTGTCTCCAGTCTCCATCAACACATAAGTAGCCTTTTTTTTTTGTGGGTTCTGGGACTCTCAAGGAACCAAAAGCAAGAATGCGTTAGAATGTAGGTTCTCCCAAGAGAAACAGAAAAATCCCACCCTTTAATAATTGTCAAGTTTGGCTGGGCACAGAGGCTCACACTTTTAATCGTAGCACTTGGAGAGGCCAAGGCAGGTGGATTGCTTGAGCTCACAAGTTTAAGACCAGCCTGGGCAAGAGCAAGACCCCTCTCTCTCCTAAAAAAACAGCCAGTTATTGTGGTACATGCCTGTAGTCCCAGCTATTCTGGAGGCTGAGGCAAGAGGATTGCTCAAGCCTGAGAGTTCAAGGTTGCTGTGAGCTATGATGCCATGATACTCTACCCAAGATGATAAAGACGTTTAAAACAACACAAAGGAAAGAAAAGGTCAATGCTACTTAACTGTGATAATACCAAACATGTACGACTCTCAGATGGGACACGTTAGCTAGCACTAAATAGTAATCATGGTAGTAATAATAACAGTAGTAATAGCTGTAGTGATAGTTAACATGTAAGTGTTTACACTGATTTTATGTGCATTCATTTATTTAATGCTTTGCCTGTGCAGAGAACAGTTCACTCGTGGCCAAGAAAATATGTCTTAAAGAGCTGCAGCTGCTATGCTTTGAAACCCATCACCACCTTGGTACCAGGACCACACATCCTATTAGCTGATCCCTGGCAATGCCCCACTGCAACAGGAATACTAAGACCTTTTAGATACAAGATTCCCCTGATGGCCAACTTCAGCTTGAGGACTCTGTCTTGACTTCCTGAACTGTCTAAAATGCTTCCACAATCTTTTTTGCCTTATTTCTTCCATGTTTCCATCACATCTGATGATCTCTCAATCTTTTCTGTCATTTCTCTATTTTTCTTCCAATATGCATTTTCTATAATAGAATCCTTGCTCATTTAATCCTGTCTTGGTTTAAGTTTCTTGGAAGAACTGAACTAACACATTATTCTTATTTTATAATGCTTGCCAAAGGTCACATATCCATGGACCTACTGGAATGGTATTTACTCAGATTTCTGATTTCAGAACCCATGTAGTAGCCACTAAACAACCTGGAGAGGTTACAGTAGAAAGGTAAGACTGAAAACCATTCAAATCCTGTGTCAGCTGCTCATTAACTATATGAGAACTAGAGGGGAACTCTGTGCTTGATAAGAAAAAATAAAGTGGCATGTGGCTTTCATCCTGCAATGGCCGCTGCCAACCTGGTAGTTACTGGACATCCTTGTATCTGCAGGCAGATCCTTGAATTTTATATTTGCCTATTTTCACTATAAGTCCTGCATCTATTCATACACCCACACTTGAATACCCTTTCCTTGGAAAGTATACACTGAAAATTTCTGAAGCACAGTATATGTTTTATTATAGCAATGACAAAAAGTTAACTAATATAGCAAATGACCAAATTAATGTTTGGTCAATAAACTACCTCTGCCTCACTGCACCAAATGATTTCTATTGTGTATGGTGGAGCTAATTGAGAGAGGCTCTATATGTGAGGAATCAGTTAAAAGCAGAAGCCTCTGAGCCAGTCACTTGCCATGACCTTGTAGTATTTTATATCTAATCCCTCTAAGCTCCTAATCTTAACTTCATAATACCATGGTCCCCAACCCCTAGGCTGCGCCACACAGCAAGAGTTGAGAGGCACAGAGAAAGAATCTTCATCAGTATTTACAGCCACTCCCCATTTCCTACATAACTGCCTAAGCCCCCTCTACTGTCAGATCAGAGGTAGCATTAGATTCTCATAGGAGTGAACCCTCCTGGGAACTGCCTATGTGAGGGATCTAAGTTGTGTGCTCCTTGTGATAATCTAATCCTTGATGGTCTGAAGTGGAGCTGGTGATGCTAGCACTGGGGAGCAGCTAAAAATACAGATTCTCATTAGCAGAGAGGTTTGACTATGCGGAGACCATAATCAATCAATTGCTTGCAGACTTTTATCAAAACCGTATCAGTGAGTGGCAAGTGGCAATGAAGCTATGTCTGCTAGCAACTTTGAAGGAGCAACTCACTGTCTCCCATCACCTCCAGATGGTATCAAAAACAAGTAGGTATGTAGGAAAAAAAGTTCAGGGCTCCCTCTGATTCTGCATTATGGTGAATAGTATACTTAATTAATTATATATTGCCATGTAATAGAAATTAAGTGTACAATAAATGTAATACTCTTGAATCATCCTGAAATCGTCTACCACCATCACCTCCACCCCAGTCTGTGGAAAAAATTTTCATGAAACCTGTCCATGGTGTCCTCCAGCTTGGGGACTGCTGTTATAGAGAATGAATCAAATGTCACCACTTTGCTTAATCCTTAATTATTCCAAGATGATTACATTTTCAGCAGTTTTACTAGAAGTGGATCTTCCTCCCTCCCTCCCTCCCTCCCCATTTTTATACTTTTCTTTGTTTAACTTGTGGGCTCCTACCTTTTTATTTCTCAAACTCAGTCTTTTATATCTTTTAATTCAAGGGTTGATTTCAGTTCTCTCAACATTGACGATCTTTTCACATTCATGCTCATACGCTCCAAATTTATCCATAACATCCATAACATCATTCTGTGCACAACTCTGCACACAAGCAAATTAGGATTTTTTAACATGCAATACATTTTTGATAGTATTATTAGTCTGTCAAGTTTTTAAACTCTAAGCACAGCCATTTTTTTTTCCCTTCATAATCTTCAGTTTCTTTCTGACAATAAGGCAAAAAAAAAAAAAAAAAGGATTTGGATCTTTGGGCATGATACTGAATTTACTGTTTTTAAACTATCCTTCTAATATTTTCTTTTTGTGGAATACACCACAGAGGATACAGTTTGGCACGACAAGACGGCTATGATAAAACCATTCCTATGTTGAAAGTTGCCCCAAATCCTGAAACGCTATTCACTTCACTATGAGAACTAAAGACTAAAGAGATAAAAAAAAAAAAGTATTTAATTTTTCAAGGTCAAGATGTGTATAATCTCCAAGTTTGCCCTTTCTCTTCAACAGTTAAGAGGTTAGGTGATCTGGTCACACTTTAGCTCCCTAATTAAGTCCAGGTGTCCTAAACTTCTCCTGATACTACCTCCCATTTTTCACCTTTCTTTGGAGCTGAGTCTGATATTTATCCAAATCTCTTTGTAAAATTCTCTCACTTGGTGCCATCAAATTATGTTCAAATGACTATTCATTGCACCCTAAGCCTACCGAGGGGATGCCATCACGGAGCAAGCAAGATCTCTTGATCTATTTGGAGTCATTTGTGCATTTCACCTTCCTGGTGACCCTACCTCACCCACTCTTTTGTTGGTTGACAAAATCTTTACTATCATTTATTTAGAAAGAATAAATATGTTCACTGACCTCTTTGAAATGTCAGATATTGCTTCTAACACTTGCAAAGATCTATGTTATATATTAATGGGAGAAAAAAATAATACAGCATGGGGCTTGCTAGATACTTTCGAAGAAGATTAAAAGATTCCCAGAAAAAAAAATAAAAACCAGTTCTACTCCCCTGCAGTTTTCTTCTTGCACATTCTATAACTCTTAATGAAAAGAAAGATGCAATATTATTTGCCATTGATGATGTTTCACATGAAGAAATGCCCCATATCTGAGTATTTGTCCTGTAGCTGTAACTACTCATTAAACTATTTATCATACAAATGTAGTTTCATACAGGAGAGGATCTTCTGGACTCATTCAGGAGTCACTGTTCAATTGTTAAACATTCCCAAAGATAAATCACAAAGAGCACATTTAGTCAATCCGTTTAGGGCTAAAACTAAAAAACATTTCTTTTGTTTTGCTTTGAAACAATTTTTGGTCATATGGAAATATTCTCTCCTCTGATTTTTATTGTATAATTTGCATTTTTAAAGTATTGTGCTAAGTAGTCTTACTACAAACACATACGACTTGGATTATAAAAGCGAATAATTTCTGTATGAAAAGTTAAGTCAAAAACAGTTACTGAAAATAGCCTGAGTGGTTTTAGCTTTTTGTAGCTGAAGTGATGGAGGTAGTTATTTATTTCTCTCCAACATATAAGTTAAGGTGGTTAGAGCTCTGCAGATGGAGGTTGAGAACTAATTGCCCTAAAAGCAGCCTGATTATCTCAGAGGAATCCCACACTCTCTCCTCTCTAACTGATGCCTCTAATTCTTCTTCCTTCTGGTCTTGCTTTCACTTTCCTGGGCTTCTGATTTCAGACAGACCAACATGAACTCCACTGCCCACTCTGAATGGACTCTTGTAATTAGCCAGCCCACTTGTCAGAAGAGGATGGAAATCACATGTTATGCATGTTTTAACCTCCAACTCCCTCCTTTACCGTGAGCTAAGACTCCGTTGAATTAACACAAAAGGGAAAGAGAGGAACTGTGGAGCAAAAACAAGTTTTCTAAAAGTCATTTTACATGGGAACATGTAAATCTTAATATTTTATTTTATTAAATATTTTGATTTATAATATAAAATATGCAAAATTCTCTGCATAGCCCTGTGTCTTCAGAAATGGAGGATTCACTTTCTTTTCTACTTTCAAACTTTTAAAATCATCTCCTGATTATTTTCCTTTCCACTTATTCCTCATCCTCAATGAGTCTTCCTTGCAACTATCCATCAATTAAAAAAATCAGCTATTGTATGACTGTTGATTTTGCTTTTCATAGAAACTATGAAGTAGAACTTCTATATTTATAGATGAGTAGCTATTTCAAACCATGTCTTGGTAATTTTAAAACTAGGAACATGTGAAAAATACATTTTGTGACCGTGCAATCAGTTTGACCTAATTGAGCTGGATTTTTAAAACAATAAGGGCAAATAATGACCAGTGACCTACTGAGAAAAGTTTGATAGAATCGTAAAAAATGCAATTTGTGCAATAACTTTTTCCAAGAAGAATTTTAGAAACCACGAGTCAAGATGGAATAAAAAAAGCCAGCTCCTTGCATGCCAACGGTCTTGAAAAAGAAGTTTTGAGAGGCCTAAAATTCTCTTTATCCTGTTTCCTCAGTAAAATGAATAGATAACCAGAAAATCAGAGGATGAACAAGACGGCCAAGATCCAAGACATTTAAAGCAAACTACATCTGAATGGAGAAAGAACAAGTAAAAGCATGAGCTAAGTTATCACTTCTCAATTCATAGAACTGCCACCTTACATAGTCCTAATCATATTTAATTTTCAAAACTCTGAATAAAATAGACATGTTTTACAAACGAGGCAATAGCCTGAAAGTTAAGTTCACACAGCTAAAAATGTAGATACATTCTGTCTCCTTGAAGTTGGAGAATGAATGTAGTCAGACATTTTTGTTACTCTTATGTACAGCCTGGCACTTAACATGTGTTCAGGAGAGACTCCCCAAGTCCAGGGAAAAATTTTACTGTATGACAGAAATAGAAATGTGAGTTTTACATGCACTGTCTCATGAAACCATCTCTGCCAGTTTTAATCATCCTCCTCCTTTCATAGAAGCGGAAGCCTGGTTTAGAAAGGTTCAATGCATTTTCCAAGGCCATATTGTTAGCTAGTATCAGAGGTAGAATTTGAATTCTATCTGATGCAAAAATTCATGGCATTAACCATTGAGCTTTATTATTTCTTGGAAAGCCTCAAGGTCAGCGCTTTCAGGATTTCCGCACCCCCGGCCCCCGCCCCCTGCTACTGTATGGCCAGTAAGCTCGCCTGTCCAACAGAAGTAAAATGTGAGCCACATGTGCAATTTTAAATGTTCTAGAATCCACATTAAAAAGGCAAACAGAAAATTTTTAAAAAGGTAAACAGAAAAAGCTAAAATAGATTATATACCTTAATATAAATGAAATAACAACATTTCTTCATGTAATCGGTATAAATACCAATTTAGTGTTCTATATTTCTCTTTTTTGTCCTAATTCTTTGAAATTCATGTGTATTTTACCCTTATTTTCCAGCTCAATTTGGACTAGGTTCTTTGAAGTGATCACTTGTCACATATGATCAGTGGCTATATTAATGATAAGATTAAAATATTTGTTCTAAGAATGTGTGTATACATAGAGTAATATGTGTACACATAACATGTATAACTGATATTTACCTGTATATCCTATATAAATACTGCATACCCATATGAGGTGTGACAATTAAGTTCGTGAACTCATCCTGGAATTGTTAAACATCAAATTACTGTCTTTGAGAAAGTACGAGCCAATGCCAGTGCCTAGTCCACCCTTAAAACTCTTTTTCTGGAATTATTAGAAATGGCCAAAGCTGTTGTCATATTACCCTTTTGATGACCATCACAATGTCTTCCTTTCAATAGTTCTTTTATCTTTGGGTAAAGAAAAAAGTCCCTGGAGGCCAGATCAGGTGAATAGGGAGGGTGTTCCAACATAGTTATTGGTTTACTGGCTAAAAACTCCTTCCGTCAGTGGTGTGTGAGTTGGTGCATGGTTGTGATGCAAAAGCCAGGAGTTGTTGGTCAAGATTTTCATTAAGATTTTCCTGTCTCTCCATCAACATTGACAAGGTCAACTATGCTTCTCACAGTGAACCAACAATTTTGATGCACAGTTCAGTGATTTTTTGCAATGTTTTTTGTCAGGTCTGCTCGTTACTTTTTGCTCAAAACTCTTTTCATCAGTGACATTTTCTTTATGGGGTTTCTTTCTAAAAAGAAAGAAACATATTCTTTCTTGGGGTAACATATTCCTGAGTTCACTTCCATTCTTGCCAAGTTTAACAAGAAATTTATGAATTTTTTTGATTGCTCTAATTCAAGCTCCAACATTTTCTAGAAGGCACAGAAAAAACATGCAACCATAATAAACGATACTCAGCAAGACATCACTACGTGTAACACAAACGAACAGTGAGCCATGGTTATGCCAAGGTTATGAAACCTTACCAAGTTGTGTGTACAGTGCTGCAATGTAAGAAGGGCAGCAAGTTCACTAACTTTATTGTCAGACCTTATATGTGTGTGTGTGTGTTTTAGGAGTAAGCCAGTTCTCTCCCCAAAGTATTTACTTCGAAATCTAGGCAATGGAGTTACCACAGTCATGGTAGAGACATAGATTCTATTCTCCTGAAATGCAGAATAAAGACAGAAAACCATTTTTTAATTGTTAAGCAAATTATGATATAAAATTATTACACAAATAATCACGAAGTGAGAACAGTACTCTGAAGGGAAAACAATATATTTTAAGAGGATCTCATAACAATGAAATCCAACCAAGAGAAAAGAACCCTTAAAAATTTCCTCGAAGAATTGACATTTGAGCAGACATGAATAATAAATAAGTAGACCTTAATTAAGGAATGGAGGAAAGGACGATAGAGATAAGAGAAACAATTGTAAGCAGAAGCAAAAAGCTTGAGTGAGGAGTACTGAGTGAAAACATTTCAAAATCCATGAAAAGAACAACTAGAGTCGGGGTGTGGGGGTATAAAATGGAGTGATATGAAGAATAGAAAGCAAAGGGAATTTCAGACCACACACGGAAGGCCCCACAAAACAGTATTTTCAACCTACTGTAACACAAATACCAATATTAACATTTCCCTTTTCTTTCCTCTTTATCTGTTTTCTTTTTGTTTAAATCTGAATGCCTGTAAATTTGACTGTCCTAGAAAAAAAAAAGGTTTAATTAAAAATTAAAATTAATCAACAATATTTTGATTAAATGCACGTCCTTGAAATCTTGAGGCAAAGGTTTTTTCATTCATTTGCACATCTCATGTACCACATTGTAGAATGCAAGATACAATTCTGGGAGCTGGGAATACAATTCTGAAGAATATAGATAGTTCTGGGATTGACTGAATGGGTCTTTAAAAAGGTGTTCTTTGCTCCCTTTGACTCTTGTGTGATTTGAAGAGTGGGAGTATATTATGTTATCATAATAGAGGGGTCTCAACCATCATGAATAGGTAGTTAGCTTTCTCTTTCCCCTCTGAATAAGATCAAAGCTCCTTTATTATTTACTGAAGGTAGATTTCCCCTCTAAGTTACCCCTCTTTAAAAATCCTAAAAATTCACCCCATTCATGTGCCTTTTGTGTATGTCAAGTACTATGGTACATACTTTGCATACATTTATTTAATATATATTTATATTAAACTTAATATTAACCAGTCAGGCAATTGTCTGTCACATAAAGCAAACAGGTTCTAATGTTTGACCCAATTTTCACCTCACAATTAAAAAGAAAAACTTTAGGCTCAGCGCCTGTGGCTCAATGGGCTAAGGCGCCAGCCACGTACACCTGAGCTGGCGGGTTCAAATCCAGCTTCGGCCCGCCAAACAACAATGATGGCTGCAACCAAAAAATGGCCTGGCGTTGTGGCAGGCACCTGTAGTCCCAGCTACTTGGGAGGCAGAGGCAGGAGACTTGCTTAAGACCAGGAATTGGAGGTTGCTTTGAGCTGTGATGCCACGGCACTCTACCCACGGTGACAGCTTGAGGCTCTGTCTCAAAAAAAGGAAAAACTTTGACCAATTCAAAGTCACAACAATGTTTCTATGTCAACTTAAATATTATTAAATTGGGGTGTTTTGTTTTTGCTACTGTCCTAGATTGAACTACAACTTACAACTAGGAATTACAAGCACGGGGTTGTGAAAGTTGATAGCATGAGATGGTTTAAGTTCAGAAGTGTACCTGTGAGATTTTAATTTAGACTTCTATGTGATAATATGGAAATTTTAAGTTTTACCCACCCAAACAGATGATTAAGGAGTACCCATTTGTTATAAAACAGGTGCATGTATTCAAAGGCAAATAAGATAGTTTCCTGTGTTCCATGAAGAAAAGAGTGATAAAGAAGAAACTTTCATGAGCAAATTAAGAAAAGTGTCAGAGAACTGAAAACCCTTCAGTAAATTCCTGAAGGATGAACATGCATTTGAAATGAGTTCAGGGATGGAGACTGGGAAAATCCAAGAAGATATTTCACCCAGGGCAAAAGGCACAAGAGGAAGAAAGATACGTAGAAGGGGAAAGCCTGTCATTTATGCTTTCTGCAAAAAAATGAAAATTACTTGTTACCCTTCAATTAAATGAAATGTTTACTGTTCCAGAAACATTTTCTATGGAATATTTAAGGAGACAGTATGCTTTGAGAAGTTTTAGAGAGAGAAAAAAAAATCAATGCAAAAGTTTTTAAATGGAGATATTCCTGTTGAAACCAAGGAAACATTTTCTACTTGAGCTGCCAGACAAGAGAAGGCAGGTGCTAGAGAGTTCAGACACAGAAGATATTCAATAAGTTGGGTCAATCACCTATTAGAGAAAATTAGTACCTAGGAAGAACAACTAGATAACTGAAGACTCCATCCAAGTCTGAGAACCTATTGGTTAAGACAGTTTTTCAGCCAGCAAGTGAAAGAGACTGATTTTAAAAATATTGTTAGTTTTAAATATGAATGCTTTTTTGCCACTGCTTAAATTTTTCACTAATCTCAACAGCCCAAAGTATGTGGGAGGCCAGCTGAAGTAGAGAAGTTCTAGAAATAGACATTTGATGCTGTAACCCACTGTGAAGAACTTTGAAAATGGTACATTTAGAGCTTTAGAAGCATGCTGCCATATTCTATCATTAAAAAGAAGAGCTGAGACCTGGCAATAGAGAGAAAAATTATTTTCTGAAGTTAGCAACGCACGACAGGATCTAATTTGATTTATCTGAGCTCAAATTGCTCAAAACTAGGGTGGAACCAACGGTGAGAAATATTTTTTTTCATAAGATCTAGTAATGATTGGTAATTATACACAAATTATTGAAACATTTTATATTCTACGGTTAAAATTTAATCATTTAAAAACGATTTGAAGATGCTAACTGCTGAACAGGGAAACAACACTGCTATAGTTTTGGTGTTTGTCTCCCTCAACCGCGTGTTAAAATTTGATCCCAGCGTTAAAGGTGACGGCCTAATGGGAGGTGTTAGGGGTCTACAACACTCATGAATAGATTGATGTCCTCCCTGGGAGAGGAATGAGTTCTTAGTGTATTAGTTTCAGTAAGAGCTGGTTGCTTAAAACAACTGGGTATTTATTCCTTGTCTCCCCCCATCTTGCTCCTCTCCCAGTACCCTTCCTCCCCCACTCCTCTTCTACCCTGTGGTCTCAGGTGCCGTAAGGAGAAGCAGCCTGCAGCCATCCCCAGAAGGTTCTGTTGCCGTGCTTCTAGTACAGCCTGCAGAACTGGGAGCCAAATAAAATCATTTTCTTTATAAATACCCAGCCTCAAGTGTTCCTTTATAGCAGCGTTAAATGAACTAAGACATCCATTTTTTAAGGAAAGCCGTACCCTTCCTTTTCTTCCTAAACATTAAAGCAAAATTTTAAAAAGTCATAAGACTCAATGGGAACCCATTCTGTAGCTCATTTCACTTAAATACTGTCAGGCCAACTGAAGACCAGAAGGAAATGTGACTTTTTAAAAGGCTACATGAGGATGTGGCATCATAATAGAGCCAGAATGGAAGTATCAAAATTCTCAGCCTATACTGTTATCACACCCCTAACAGCCATTAGGAGATGGAGAGCCCCAGATCACACCCAATGTCCAGTGGTAAAGTTACTCTGTATTGCTTATCTCTCAGATTGATGGACTATGGAGCGAATGCTATGCAGGAACAAGAATATGCCATAAAGGCTCATAAATTCAACAGCTAAGCAGGAAACACCAAAGGCATACAAAACAAGCTGCATGGTGACTTGAAAGTTAAAATGATGATTAGTAATTTATGTCTGTGTTTGAGAATACAAGGATCTCATATCAATCAAAAGTTCGTAGTGTCTGCCCAGGCACGGTGGTTCACGTCTGTAATCCTAGCACCCTGGGAGGCCGAGGTGGGTGGATTTCTTGAACTCAGGAGTTCGAGACAAGCCTGAGAAAAAGCGAGACCCAGTCTCTACTAAAAACAGAAAAACTGAGGCAAGAGCATCACTTGAGCCCGAGTTGGAAGTTGTTGTACGTATTATCAACTATTAATAATATAGCAGTAGTGGTGCCAACTACTTTTGATAAATTTAGGTTAATAAACTGTTATGTGATGCCTTCAGAGTTTTAACAAAGATTTGCAACTTGTGAATCAGTATCAATTTCAGGGAGTCTACTATTACAGGGAATAAACTTTATAGATGATGTCAACCATGACATTACTTGTATTGAAAAACCAGAAATATCTTTTCTGTGATGAATTACAAGCTAAGTTATTTATAGCTCACCGGATTTATACAGTGGTATGCAACAATTTAAAATAATATTTAGGAGCAGTTTAATGACAAAACTTGCTCAAATTAAAATTTAACTTTAAAGAAGCTAAAACCTTTTTCAAAATCCATTTAAATATAAAACCTCATTTACAAAAGGATTGTAAAGAAGATAATATGTGAACAATGAGGTGCCTTGGGAGCATAATCATCTTTATAATTTTTTTGTTCACCTTTACATATTTCCAAAAATTTCTGAAAACTCTAAAATGACTAATATAGAGAAAATGTGCTTAGAGTTTATGCACACATATGTACACAAATATCTATGTACACACACATACACCACCCTTTTCCTCACTGAGAAGTAGTTTTTAATGCACCAGGTCTAATGCATAAATAGCTGGTAATGATTCTATCAACTATCTTCCTATAGTTAACATTTTTGTTGCACGTATAATAGCTTGAGGTATTTGTTCTCCAAAACATTCTTAAAATTCTCCATGCAAGCCATAACAACTTAAAACGAGGCACTGAATCTTCAAAATGTGTTTCTCAAATTCTTCCCACCCTTATCTGAGTTCTGTTGTTACTCTCAGTTCCAAAATTTAACCATAAAGAACATTTAACTAAAATAGTTTCATAAGCAATCTTTTCTTAAAAGGATGGCTCTGATAAATTTGTTGGCTGGGGCCCTCCTTAGACCAAATCTCTTTGTAGTTCTATATATACTGAGTGTGTGGAAATTAGAAGGTCTTGAACAAGACAGTGTTTTAACAGTGAAATTTTCTTCATCTCTCAATTTGAGATAGTATAAAGTTTTAAAGTTTATAAAAAAAATTGCATGAGATAAGGTATAAGAAAGGTAGTTCCTTAGCACGTAGTGGGTAAAACCTTATAATAATGGCCTATATCATGTTAAAACAATTAGTTGAAAAAGCCTTCCCATTTCCTATTTTTAACAGGGCAAATATTAATGCATGATTTGGGGAAGGGATGTGTGTCAAAAATACTTTCTGTTTAAGTTTGGGAAAGTGATAGAAATAGCAATGAACTTATGTGTGGCTGATGGATAAAATTAGTTATGTCTGTGTAATTAGGTTGAGAAAGCTGGTATCTATCAAAATATTTCCTCCCATCTCAGCTGAGCATACTGCTACTTTTTTGCAAACATACACAATATATCTTCCATGCTAATTAGCATATTTTCAGTATCTAAAAGAAATAAGGCCACTTAGAAAGTTAGGGAGGTAATCAGGCATCAGCCTTATAAAACAAACAATTTTCAAAACGTTTGCCCTCTTTGCTTTATTTTTGCTAAGCTTTCATCACAATTTGAATGTGTGACTTAAATAAGTGAACTGATTATAGTCACATGTTTGTGCATGGCAGAAAGCACTTCTATTTGAGGGAAATTAGCAAAGAGGATAAGTAGTAGGAAGAAAGTAAAATAAAGAGATAGAAAAGGGAGGGAGAGAATGGGAATGAATGAATCCCAGCTAAAGGCAAAGGTTAAAATGAGCCATGATTTGATTTGAAGACAAGAGGTAATCTGGAACACAGATCCATCTGCTAAATCACAAAACTGATGACCAGAAAGAGGTGCAGGTGGTCCAACTTTGTATGGTAAGTTCCAAGATCAGAGATTTGATAGTAAAAATGAAGTGTTTGTTCAGTACTCTGGGTAGCATTTGGATTTATTCCTGAGAAACCACACTTTTTTTTTTTTTTTTTGAGACAGAGTCTCACTGTCACCCTCCAGAGAGTGCTGTGGCGTCACAGCTCACAGCAACCTCCAACTCTGGGACTTAAGCAATTCTCTTGCCTCAGCTTCCCAAGTAGCTGGGACTACAGGTGCCCACCACAATGCCTGGCTATTTTATTGTTGTTGCTGCAGTTGTCATTGTTGTTTAGCTGGCCCAGCCTGGGTTTGAACCCACCAGCCTCGGTGCATGTGGCCAGCCATAACCACCAAGCTATGAGCGCGGAGCCTCTGTTTTCATTTTTAGTTACACATTCTCTTATCGTCACCATGGTAGTTTTGATCTCCTTCCTTGCTCTAGATCTCAACTATATGGCCTATAGTAATCTGTTCAGTTTTCATTACCCATCTCCCTAGTACCACCGAAAATAAGCTCCACTAAAAAAATCCAGATTTTATTTTTTTCTGTTTCATTTCTACATTCTCACAGCCTAGATCAATGTATGACACATCTTAAGAGCCCAATAACTATTTGTTGACTGAATAAACAGCAAAGAAAGAAAATAAAGACGCTGCAGGGTATAAATGTCAGTTATCGTGTTTTAACAGCCAAGTAACATTAGGTGAGTTACCTATTTGCCTGAATCTTAGTTGTCTTTGGTATAAAATTAGACTGGTACTATGTGCTGCAAAGGCTGTTATCAAGAAGGGATTCTCATTTACATGACAGATTGATTGATCAAATCAAGTGAAAACCATCAAAGGGCAGTGCTGCCAGACCAGCATTTTAACCAATATTTCCTCTGTGGTTGTGAAGGTTAAATAATGGTTATGAATGGTCTTAACAGAATAAAAAACAAATGAATACTACAGGAAGAAAGGAGCTGACCCTGCTCCTTCTAACCATTTCTTTTGAAATCAAAATGTCACATGGTGATTTACATACATACATATGTACATTTTTGTGTGTCTAGAAAGACACACAAAATGGCAATCTTTTTATACCTGTTGTAAGGATATTTTGCAGAAGGATAAGGTTTACACAACAAAACAGAAGTAATAGAAGAGCAAAAAATAATGGAAAAATAAAAGAAATAGGGAGTAACTGGTTATTATCTGTGAGGAATTTCTCTGGGTCAATCAATTTAGGGAAATATACTTCATTATGTATGTAGCTATGCCAATAACACTGTATTTTTTCCACCGTATTCTCACTTGGAGACAGAATGCAACTATTTTTTGTGAACATTTAAAAGTCAGTGAAAATCCTAATTAACTAAGAAGGCAACCCATGATGAAGTCTGAGTGTGGGCGCATATGCATGTGAATTGCTATCAGTTTTGACAATGTAATGTTCCCCTGGCTGGAGATTCCCTTTGTCTGCACATCTGTATTTGGTCTTTCTATACTACCTCCCTCCACAAACAATTTTAGCCACAGACACACTGGGGTTTAAGTTCCATGAAAGTAGTAATCATATTTCCCATCCTTTAATTTATAATATTAATACTAGAAACAGTATGTATCCTTAATGATTTAATAAATGAAAATATAAAGTCTAGGTTCTGAAAAGGAAAAGAAAGCAAGAACGTTAAGAATGTTAAATCCAGAGAAAACTTACTGTGACTGAGATTTAAGTTTAGTTTTCAAGGTCAATGTGTCTAGGCGAAAAAGAGAGCTTATGGATTGCATGATTATAATTTTCTAATAGAAAAGAATATTTGTCCTATATTCTTTTATCTTCTATAACCAGACCTCACACACTGAACACGCAATAAGTATTCTACAAATTTCATGAGAATTCTGTGGATATTTGTGGATCACTTATGTAGCTCATGTAGCCCACTAAATAGTATATTTGACAGGTCTCAGTGTACTTCTCAAATACACAACCAAGCCCTGTGGTGGGGACGTAGTTCCATAAAAGTACCACTGTTGTCTTATTTTTCTTCCCATTTTCGTATTTCAATTGTCTATTAAAACATGACTTTTTGGTTGCATTGGTTGTATGTCAAGGCTTAACATGAAAGTTCTGCCGTACTGCACAAAGTGTTCTGTGATAATTAGTAATAGAGCTGGCATGATAAA
This sequence comes from Perodicticus potto, assembly GCA_963574655.1. Classification (NCBI taxonomy): domain Eukaryota; kingdom Metazoa; phylum Chordata; class Mammalia; order Primates; family Lorisidae; genus Perodicticus; species Perodicticus potto. The sequence goes on from CAUYRH010141216.1 coordinate 19,072, forward strand.
CAAGGCCTATTAGCTGATATTTCTGTGTGATAGTACTATTTTTTGGTGTTCATAATGTTCTCTGTCTTTCTTACAAAAAAAATTTTCACTGTAAGCAGCCAAAAATTTCTGCCATATTTGTTGCTAAACTCGTTGAAGTTCTCTCTCATTCGATCTTTACTAAACAAACAAGCTCCCACTCTACTCCCCCCAAAACAAGGAGCATATATTGCCCCATTTGTCAGTTGAAAAATCGGCAGATGAGAGTCGTCAGGAAAACTAAAACTTGCTCTCCTCAAGCAATCAATAAGGCACAGAGTAGAAATCTGACTTCATGGATTCCTGACTCAGAGGCTATGTTTTTAAACAACTCTTCCATACTGGGAACATTTTCTTGTCAAGTAAAATCAAGGGCAAAAGCAAAGACACAGCCGTGGGACAGACCTGGGTTGGAAATTGTCATCATGGCTCTGATGGGAATCTGCGTGCACTCCAGGACCACGTGTAACGTGATGTGACAGAGGCACCAGAGCATGCTGGTGTTTCCATGCTGACCTTCTCTCCTGACTTCCTTTCTTCACTCCCACCTGGCTTCTGGTCCATTCTTGTCTTAATTACTTCTTATATGCTGTGGTTACTATCTTTATTTAATCTTCAGGTTTTATTATTATGTTAGAAAAACTTTCGGGACCTGTGAACAATTTAATTCTAACCTTATCAATTCTGCTGAAATGCTACATGTGTATCATGTGTGTTTAGGGGTAGGAATGGGGGAACTGTTTTCATGGTGCATACACATGAACACAGCAGATCCAGAGAAACTAAGACAATGAGTGTGGTTTGGTTTTTTTTAAAATTCAAGGCCAGATATTCCTTGTACCTTGATATTAATATATGTAGAAAAAAATCTTCAGTCATATGCAATAATAACAAACAGGGTAGGAGATGTTTCAGGATGCATTATTAAAAGAAACTCACTCTGGTTAGTTGCTTACTATGTTCTAGCCATTGGGTAGACAGAATAAAATAAAATTTTGTCCTTGATCTAAAGCATGAGAAGATAAGTAAAGATTTGTTCACCTAGCAGTATAAGGAGACATAAATGGCTAATGGGACATAACAAAATATTTGTATTTCATCCCACCCCATTGCTGCCTGTGGCTCTACTTTGAGTTTGAATGAAGCATCAGAATTCATCTAATCATGATGTTAGGAAGCCACCACCAATCTGAATTGGCATACAAAGTAAAGTCTGTATAGCATCAGAGCTGCAGAAATACAACTAAACTGGCAATCACTACATGTTGAATCACCTAGGTTTTGTAGATTCTCCTGCCCTGCTGTTTTCCTGACTCTGTATCTGGAGCCTCACCCATAATGTGTCCTCCAGCCCCTTTCCACCTTCAATACCTTCCTCTTTTTGCTGGAAGACAGTCCAAATCACAGTGGGTCAAGGTGCAAACATGCAGCTAGGTTAGCATATCTTAATGGCAAACAGAAGTGAGTTGGTATGTAAATGTTTCATGTCCCTAACCTCACAGTTAAGGCAGCTCTCACTTGTGTATTTGACACGGTTTTCCAGAGTTCCTACAGGATCAAGTTCCAGCAGCTCACAGGGTTGGCTCCTGAGTAGTGAACCTTCTGTCAGTTGCCTCACCCTCCCACCACCTTCTAAGTTTTAGTGTGTTAAGTCTAAGAATTACCTCCTAAATATACTACTTATACATGAGTGTATCTGAGTTTGCCTCTGGGGGAATCCAAACTAAAGCTCGCTTTTCATTACCATCTCCCCTCTGTGCATGTGTGCACACAGACACACAGACACACACAAGGCCAGAGTGTTCTATCTCAGAGTTAACTCTTTAAAGTCCCATATGCCCTTCACATTCTCAATTCACCCCTCATCACTTTCATGGGTTAACTTGAGCAAAACAGAGCTTTCAATTTCAGGTGCACTGAATTCCTTTTAATTCTTTGTTGCCTATACAATGAATCCTAATTACAGTTAGTGTGAAACATTCATCACTTACAATCTCAGTCTGTATTTGGACTTTCAGCTTCACCTTCCGTGAGCATATCTCCTGTCACATGGACAGATTTACTATGCTTTGCACCTGCCAGAAGCTTTCAGGATTTATTGCCATCTCTTCTCTCCACAGAAATTCTGCCCCTTCTTTCTTCCTTTCCTAGAAATGGCAAGAATTCTTTCAAAACGTATCTCTAACTTCTTCACTTGGAATATAGATAGGCAGCTGGTGTTCTATGTCCCTGTAGCATTCTGTTCCTACCCCCATAATTGAATTTTTTTGCATTGTTGGACCATTTAAGCTCTTCTGAACTTATCTGGTAGACTAGATTGTCAGCTCCTGTTATTCGGTGACCAGTTTCTACTCACTCTGAATTCCCTGCACTTGTACCATCTCTTCACTAAGTCAAAGAATGTCAAATATGCAGCACAAATGTAGCTTCTCTAACATTTTTATTATCCAAACATTTTTCAAGAACCCTTGAAAGCATTATATTAATAAAAAGTAAAAGAGAATGTACCTGACTTTGCTGGTCATTTCCTTTACATAAATATAGACAGTAAGGAAAGAGCCTTATTTATAGGAAAAAAAAAATCATCCCCAGTTTGAAAAAGCCATCCTCCTACATATTCCCTTAGAGAAAGCTGGATGAAGCTAAAAGTAGCTTAACCTACTTCGCAATTTTGCCTCAGGCCAGCCCTGACTAGGAAGTACTTCCAAACGGGAAAGAATTTTACTTAAATCAATATGAAATCAGCATATAAATCTGCAGTGTCTATGTTTAACTACATGTTCATTGGTTCATGTATTAGCAAACAATTTTGAGCCACTAAAAAAAAAAAAAAAAAAAGCTGACTTTATGGAAAAATTAAGAGCTTTGGTCTAGAAAAGAGAGTTAAATCACCAAATGCTGTAAGATCACAGAACCTACTGACATCAAAATAACCGACTAGATAAAAGTAGATTTGTTAGAAAAGGTGATCATTATCTAGTTCCTAACTTGCAAGGCCTATTAAGGGAATTTGTACATGTCAGACTGGTAAAAGATACTATTTAAAGTTCAAAAAAAAAAAGTAACTTCTACGTGTTACATATTTTGTAGTTCTGAGATTTGAAATTATGGAGATTAAAAAGGCCCTCCAGAAAGTTTCAATTTGGCTCAAATTAAATCTGATCAAGTCATTGAAAGTTCAAAGGCAAGAGACAAATGTAGAGCTAAGTATTTAATTATTGCAATGGGCATCTGTGGATTAAAAATACTGCCACCTAATTAAAATGAACCGCTATGTATTTATTTACTTATTTTTTTCCCTAGGCAGCTGAGATTTAAATTGTAGAAGTTGATGCTAAAGAGTTCCTGACCTTTGACAAAATATCTATTCACTTTTTAACTCTGAACTTCCAGAGAAGCTAAAATGATTATGGGACTTTGGGCTCATCTACAAAAATGACTAGTTTCTCAGCAGATCATGTTTCATATAGTTTTACTTTATAAGGAATTTCTTTGTAGGTGACAGTATCAGTGCACCCTACACATACTTTATCTTTGCACTTAGCGTGAGGGAGAACCTGGAAAGCAGGGACAGCTCTACAATCACTATAATCAATAGACTTTCGGAAAAATAACACTAAGAACAGAACTGATTACCCAATTGTTACTTACGGTTTACAGACTACTTTGTACATACATATCCCCCTAAATTAGCAAGATCATAGTCAAGTAAAGTTAGATACTCTGTCTTATGTGGTTTTTAGTTTATCCTTTACAGAGCAGATATTTAATAATAGCGTTTTATACTCCAAATCCTTGGGTAGAGGCATGAATAATCACACTTCCTAATATCAAGGGGCTTATTACAGGGAAAGAGATGGCATTAAGCGTACTAAATGCTAAGATAAAATATACATGGGTTTTGGAAGAGATGGCTGACTAGTGAGACACGATCCACCAGATTGTCTCAGAAAGGAAGAAAACTTTTAGACCAAAAAGAAAACAATCATAGATGAGGTGTCCTTCTGAGGGAAAAGTGCCAGGACATACCAGAGCTCCCACGAGAAAAAGTTGTGGAGCAGGAGAAGACATGAGTGGAGAGTAGTCAACAGTCAACAGGAGGCGAGAGCCCAGTCAGAGCAAGGAGAAGACGTCAGCAGAGCTCAGCCGACAGGAGGTGGGAGCCCAGAAAGGGCAGGTTCCCTGGCCCGCTCTCCCTCCCTCACATCTCAGGCAGAGGGCAGGCTCTTGGGCTGCAGGAGACTTTCTACCCTCACCAGCCTAAAGTGGCTGCCCCAAGTGGGAGATTCTTAAGAACAAAGCACCAGCCTGCCGGCCACCTTCTGACGCCTCTCATCACCACAGACCAGAGATGAGACAGCAGACGCCACGTTGCTTCTCCATCTCGTGTGCTGCCTTGTCCTTCCCTGCAGACTTTGGATCCCTCTGTTTTTATCTTGCCCATTCTCACATAAACATTTCCCAACTTTGGGGGACAGTGGGTCCTGGGTCATGTGTGTGACCCCAGAACCTGGACGTTCTAGGCAGGCTGCTCTGTTACAGCATTTCCTAATTCAGTCCTGTAGGGTGTTGTTGATTCTTACTAGAGAGAAGGACAGAGACAACTAGAGTGCTAGCTGTCCTCCATCTAGACTCTTAATCCCCTTCCCCTCCCTCATCCCCCACAGGTGCCAAGGGAGACAATTGAGCCAGGTCTCTCAGGAGCTGCTGCTTCCCACCTATTTGTCCACACACTACACTGGGGCTCCCACAGAGAAAGGGGCTATTAATGACCTGATGAGGACTGAGTGCTGCTTGCCTGCCTACTACCTCATAGCAGGGCACACCCCAAAGTGGAAGAACCATGTTTGAGGACCATGTAAGGCAACTCAAGTCCAGCTCGCTTCTCCCTGGCATAGTCAGGGATTGATCTTTGGGGACCTCAGGAGAGGCCTGCAAGCCAGATCCCTACTCCCAAGAACTTATTTGGCTCAGGAGCATAGAGGAGAGATTTGTGAACTAATCTCAAGGGGTGAAGGAGCCCACACAGACATAACTGAAAAGATCCCAGAGTAAGTCCAGCCACAACATACCCACAGAGCCCCACTCTAAGGAAGGTTGTACTCTCAGTCCAGCTCAGGGAAGCTCCCACCCTGTAGCACTATCATGGGGGAGTTCACCTATTTTGAGCTTCTGCCGTGCTGGAGATACTAGAGGGGGACTGCTGAGGTGTGGGAGGAAAAAGAGCGAAACCTGCTCACAACAGTCAGATTGTGAATTTCAAATGACCCTATTTCCACAAACAAACTTTCTGCCTGGGTGGGACCACATCAGCCCCTCCCCGGAAGCTTTCACCAGCAGCTGAGAATGGACATTTGATCCCTTCAAAAACAGTTGCCCTACCAGGTTTGGTGGAACTTAAGGGCAGACTCATAGGACCCAGCCCTGCCCAGCCTAACTTCCCCACCTGCCACTGCTATAGAGGAGACTAAGGACTCATCTGGATATCCCAGGGCCCTACTCAACACCTGGAGCATACAAGTGTTTCTCCTGAGGGGCTGTAGCTTGTCACAGGCACCAAAAACAACACTGCAGCTTGTTCCTTCTGACAAGTGCCACCCACTGAAAGGGAGGTGAATTTGCAGTCTGTTACAGCATTTCCTAACTCAGTCAGTCATGTAGGGTGTTGTTGATTTTTACTTACAAGCACCACCTACTCTCTCAGAAATTAATCTGGGCACATCAATACCATTTACACTTTTAGGAAGGCCACAGGAATAAAAGGAAAAAAGGATTTCAAAGACCTCCATATGCCCCTCAAAGATAAATAGGTAATCTGCCCACACACGTAGCTTACCACTGCTGTAGCCTAGAAACACATAGCAACTGAGAAAACCACTGCACAAAGGATACTGATAACCAAGGCATCCATCCAGAACTTAGATTGCCATCAAAGCAACCACAGCAGAGCCAAAGATTCTTACAAAATATTATACAGATGCTCCTTTACAAGTGAGTGAAGAGAAGCCCCATCTTAAAAAAAAAAGAAGAAAAGAAAAGAAAAGAAATAAAGAAAAGAAAATCTAAAAATAAGAACTGATAGCTGCCCCAGATGCGAAGGAATCAGTGAAAAAACTTTCTAAGTATGATAAATTATTGCAACAGGACACCTCTAAAAGGAAACACCAACTCTCTAGCAATGGATACCAACCAAAACAAAAATATTAAAATGACAGATGACAGATAAATTTCAAATACTGATTGTAAGAAGCTCAATGAAATCAAGAGAAAAAATGTAGAAACTCAAAGAAACAGGAGGAGGAGGAAGAAGAGGGAGAGGGGGAGGAAGGGGGGAGGAAGAGGGAGAGGGGGAGGAAGAGGGAGGGGGGAGGAAGAGGGAGAGGGAGAGGATGGGGAGGGGGAGAGGATGGGGAGGGGGGAGAAGGGAAGGGATGGGGAGAAGGGAGAGGGGAGGGAGAGGGGAGGGAGAGGGAAAAGAGGAAGAGAAAGTAGAGGAGGAAGAAGAAGAGGACGGGGCGGAGGAAGAGGAAGAAGAGGAGGAAGAGGAGGAAGAAGAAAGGAGAGGAAGGAGAGGAGGAAGAGGAAGGAGTGGTAGTAGTAGTAGAGTAGTAATCGGAAAAAGAAACAAAATGATCCAGGAAATGAACAAAAAAAATCACTAAAGACAGAAATATTAAAAATATAGAACCTCTAGAAATGAAACATTCATTTAGGAAATTAAAAACATGGTGAAAAGTTTAAAAAAAAAATAGACTAGACCTGGCAGAAGAATTTCAGAGCTTGGAGACAACAATTTAAAATTAAATCAGTCAAAAATAAATAAAGAGGAATAAAGAGGAATAAACAATGCCTACAATATAAAACATGTAAAATGGCCAAATATCCCTGAGAGTGAAGAAGAAATTGCACTGGAGCTAGAAAACATATTCAAGGGAGTAATAAAGGAAAACTTCCCTACTCTTGTAGAGAGTTACACATCCATGTATAAGGAATTCGATGAACGCCTTGGAGACTCACTGTAAAGAGCCCATCATCAAGACACACAGTCATCAGATTGGAAGAAGTCAACACAAAGGAGAAACTCCTGAAAGCCGTTAGGCAAAAATATCAAGTAACTTACAAAGGAAAACCATCAAGCTATGTGCAGACTTCCCAATTGAGACCTTACAAGCCAGAAGTTGTTGGGACCCCATTTTCAGTCTTCTTAAACAGAACAACTTCCAGCCTAGAATTTTACATATTATAAAACTAAATTTCATAAGTGAAGAAAAAATAAGTTTTTCAAGACTAGAAAACTACTGAGGGAATTTGTCAAGACCAGCCCAGCCCTACAGGAAATATTCAGAACCATGTTCAATATGGAGAAGCACAGTAGACACTGAACAGCATAAAACCACCCAAAGATAGAGCTCAAAGCTCATATGAAGGAACATCATAAGAGGTAAAGCAATAAGGCACTACCAAACAGGATGGAAAGAACAGCATCCCGCATATCAATTATATCAATCAATATAAATGGTTTGAATGTCCTACCCAAGAGAATTAGGTTCATGGAATAGATGAAACAATTACAACCCACATAACTTCTTTCTCCTTGAAACACATCTAATCTACATGACTCATACAGACTCAAGGTGTAGGGAAAGAAAAAAAAATTCCTTGCAAATGGAAACCAAAAGGAATCATGTATAGCCTTTCTTATATACAATTGACTTTAAATCAACAATAGTTAAGAAGGCAAAAGATGGTCATTATAAAATAGTAAAAGGAGCAATTCCTGAAGAAGACAAAGCAATCCTAAATGTACACCTAACATCCAGATTCAGGAATTCCCAGAATCATAAAGCAAACCCTACTGGATCTAAGCAAAGTGATAAATAGCAGCTTTGTAATTGCTGAGGAGGTCAACACTCCACTGACAGAACTGGACAGATCATCTAAACAGAAGAAAAAAACAAAACTAGACTTAAATGCAACTCCAGAGGAAATAGACCTAACAGATACTTACAGAATACAGAATATTTTATCCCCATACTACTGAATATACATCCTTTTCATCCAAGATTTATCATATCTTAGTCCACATGACATATCTTAACAAATTCATTGAAACAGAAATCATGATGTATCTTCTCAGACCACAGTGGAATAAAACTAGAAATCAACTTCCAGAGGCACAATCAATTCCATACCAAGTCATGAAAATTAACCTGGATTATTGGATCAAGAATGAAATTATATGATGTAAATTAAAATAGTCTTCAAACTGGAAAACGAATGGGACAAAAATCTATTGAAGTCCATGTGATTCAGCAAAAGGATTCCAAGGGAAAAGTCATAGCCTTAAATACCTACGTCAAAAAGATGGAAGATCACAAATTAACAATCTAATCCCATATCTCAAGGAACTAGGAAAGGGAGCACACGCCAAACCCAAAGTCAGCAAAACAAAAAATAATTAAGGTCACAGAAGAAGTAAACAAAATAGAAAACAACAAAAACTACAAATGATTGATAAAACAAGTTGTTTCTTTCAAAGATAAACAAAATTGACAGATTTCATGATAGATTAACTGGAGAGAAGAGAATGGACCCAAATAAGCTTGACCAGAAATACAAAAGGAGATATTACAACTGATATCACAGAAATACAAAATGTCATCTATGAATATCATACAAATCTCTATGCACATAAACTCAAACATATAAAGGGAATGAAAAAATTCCTGGAAACACACAACCTTCCAGGACTCAACCAGGAAGAAACAAAACTATTTAACCAGTAATGAACAATATTGAAGCAGCAATAGAAATTCTTTAAAGAGCAACAAAAAAGCCCCAAAACAGATGAGTTCCATCCTAATTTTATCAGACCTACAATGAAGTGCTGGTACACATACTGTAGAAATTATTCCACTTCATAGAGAAGTAGAGAATCAATCCTTACCAACTCCTTTTATGAAGCCAGTAATTTCATATTAAAGCCAAGAAATAACAAAAACAGAAAACTACAGACCAATATTCCTTATGAATACAGATGCAAGGTTGTCAATAAAATACTAGCAAACAGAATTCAACAGCCTTATCAAAAAAATAATCCACCATGACCAAATGGGTTTCATCCCAGGGATGTAAGGATGGTGCAATATATGTAAATCTATAAATGTAACTCACCACACAAACAGAAACTAAAACATAAGTCATATGATCATCTCAATAGATGAAGAAAAAGCATGATAAATCCCTCAAAAATTGGGCATAGAATGAACACTTCTCAAATTTATAGAAGCCTTGTATCAATCACAAACACACAGACAATATTATACTGATTCGGAAAAAGTTAAAATCATTCCCACTGAAAACAGAAACAAGATAAGGATGTCCACTGTCACCACTTACATTCAACACGGTGTTGGAAGTCCTAGACAGATCAATCAGGAGGGAGTGGGGGGAGAGAGAGAGAGAGAGAGAGAGGGAGAGAGAGGAAGGGAAGGAGAGAGGGAGAGGGAGGGGAAGGGAGGAAGGGTGGGGAAGAGGGGGGAGGAAGGGTGGGGAAGAGGGGGGAGGGGGAGGGGAGGAGAGGAAGAGGGGGAGAGGAAGGGGGAGAGAAAGGGAGAGGGAGAGGAAAAGGAGGGAAAGGAGGAAGAAAAGGGAAGGGAAAGGAAGGGAAGG
>CAUYRH010141219.1:0-21701 GCA_963574655.1 Perodicticus potto
TGTGTAGGTTGCAAGAGATTGTGATGATTGTCATTAAATTTTAACTACCTTCACTTACTATGCTTGAACTGTCGCCTTAACTATGTTAAGCATCTAGACTAAAAGCCAAAATGTAATTATTGCTGCCTTTCTAAAACCTACCATGTAGTTCTGTCTTAACCGAAATGTACACTAACCCAGACCGTGGAATGGTACTTCCTGAGCTACTGTAGCATAGCTGCTTAGCTGCATTTGAGATTTTCTAGTCAATGCATAATGGAAACAAAGACTCTTTCTTATAAAAGTTGCCAGTATCAATTTCTGAGAAATGAATTGCTATATATTTAATGTAAAAATTCTTACACTAAATAGGATCAACTTTTGAGTCCTTTTTTTCATTTGTAGATTAAGTGGGATAGTACTTAATTTTGGCATTGAATCTTAACATTATACTGTAATCTGGCTACTTTGGGATGGTCGTAGAATGTTTTCCTGGTAATCTGCTCCATTTCCTGTCTCCTCCCTGTAAACAAAATGGCAGTGTGACACTTTATTCTGATTGTTTTCTTCTTTTTGGTTTATGTCTATTCTATTTTAATTAAATATGTATAAGTAAATTTTAGTCTGTTATTGCATCATTTGGAAATTCTGTCAGTGGCTTTCACCAAACTTGTGCACGACCTAGAAGACAGTTCGCTTCCACGTGTGGAGAGGTTCCCTCCTAGGGAAGCTGCCGTACGGCACCCTGAGGACTGAGCCTCCGTGCACACCAGTGTGCAGGCCTGGGGCGGGTGCACACTTGGGAGCCTCTGCGCACAGCAGTGTGAGGCCTGGGGTGGGTGCACACTGGGACACCTGCCACACAGCAGGAACTCACTGAGGCTGCTGATCGTTCCTGGCAACACTGGAACTTGTGTAATAACTTTTATAATTGACTTTGAAAACTCTATTAGCATGGTCTGATTCAAGTTTTCTCTTTTATATATGTCATACTGCCTGCAAGATGTAACAATGTTTTTAAAGAGTATAGAAAAAATTTTAAATCACCTAATTATTGTGGCTCAAGAGGTTGACTATAGGCTCGGCGCCTGTGGTTCAACGGGCTAATGCGCCAGCCACATATACCTGAGCTGGCAGGTTCGAATCCAGCCCGGGAGCCAAACAACAATGACGGCTACAACCAAAAAATGGCTGGGCGTTGTGGCGGGCGCCTGTAGTCCCGGCTACTTGGGAGGCGGCGGCAAGAGACTCACTTGAGCCCCGGAATTGGAGGTTGCTGTGAGCTGTGATGCCACAGCACTCTATCCAGGGTGACAGGTTGAGGCTCTGTCTCAAAAAAAAGGTTGACTATAAAAGAAAATTAGCACTATTGCTATATAGGTTCTGAAACTTAAAAAAGCAAACCAGAACATTTCCCATTTTAATTACCTCCTTTACTATCAACTTGGGTCTGAAGATAGTTTTAAAATTGCTAAGTATGATTTTCTAGAGGAATCAATAATTGTGGTCTTAAAAGCTACTGGTCCTTGTAGTTATTTAAATAAGAAAATGGAAAGTGCTTTCATTATGGAAAAATATTTTTAATGTAGAAAAGATGAGCAGTCAATAGCTATAATGAAATACAAACCGTTCCTATACACAGTAAGCTTACTGTCATAAGAACTGCAAATTCTCCCCAGGTTCTTAGAATCTGGATACAGCATTATAGAAAGTAACCACTCCATGAAAACACACATACCCAAAAAAGCCAATGGTCGGCAATTGTGGTAGATTAGGAAGACAAAATAGAGACTCAAATAGTAGAGAATACTGCACTATTTTTTGGAAAATTCTTAATTGTTCAGTACTTACTGATAAGTTTCCCCAGCCCAGTTTAGTATCTCTCAGCTGCTCTTTGCCGCCCGATCCTGTCTCCTAACCATCATCACACTGGGAAGATGCCTTACAAAGGTAATGTTTTCTAACACTGCCATGTTGTATCTGCCTTAAGAGAACAGCAACTAATGGCTTTCAATGAAGTCACCATGATTTAGAATGTTTCAAGCCACAAAGTTTTCCATGTGGTAAAACTTCTAATTACTATCATTGCACATTCACCAGTTCATTTAAAAGTCTGGTTGTAAAATACATTAGAGTTCAATTTAATATTCAAGAGAGGAAAAGGCACTTAATACTGCAACTTCCAGAACATAATCTGTCTGTCTTCCCCTCCTGTGATGACGCTGCTACACTGTTCGTTCATCCATATACACGTAACAGCACCTGAGAAAAAATGAGATTGTGGTTACCTGGAGAGAGACAGCAGGCAGCCAAAGACTACAGTGATGCTCCCTCTGGCTGGCTATTCACTTAGTAAAGCAGTGAAATTAATTCATTTTATCTCTTTCTATAATAAAATCCTTTTGTTTTTTTTAATTTTTATTTTTTTTATTAAATTATAGCTGTGTACATTAGTGCAATCAAGGGGTACAATGTGCTGGTTTCATATACAATCTGAAATGTTTTCATCAAACTGTTCAACATAGGCTTCATGGCATTTTCTTTTTTTTTTTTTTTCCAGTGGTAAGACAGAATTTATTTACAGAAAAGAATACAGAAAACACTAAAGCTCCTGGTAGAGAGAACTCAAGTCGGGAGAGAAAAGCTCTCTCCAGTTTCTCTCCCGGTCTTTCCCCGTCTCCCCCTTTAGGCTTTTAGTCTCAGGGTATATATAGGTGTAATAAAAACCTTTTGTAAATTAAAAAGTGGTATAAAGAATTGTGAGGAGTAATTTAAATCTAAATCTAAAACAACTGGGAATTATGGATACAGAACAGAATGCAAATATCTAATCCCAGTAAAATGGGTACAATCTGACAAGTCAGGAGACAGGAAGGTAAAGTGGGGAACTAGCAGAAGTCTACTAATTTGCTTCCTTTTACGTTGGAAGGGCTCAAGTGATAACTGAAGCTACCAAATTGAGAAAAAGTCAGAATTTCTAAGGTGTGAACATAAGAAATTACCATATGAAACTGAGTGACGGAGGAGAATGATGGGAAGCTACTCTCTACAGAAATAACTAGACACTAGAATGAAAAACCAAGTCCTCCAAAGATGATCAGGAGGAAAACACGAAGATGTACACACATTATCGACTGAATCTCAAGACATACTACTAAATGAAGAAACAGAACAAGGGGCAGAGCCCTGCTCAGTTTCACACACGTGTCCAGAACAGAACACACACAGGTCACCACCCTGGGAAGAGTCAGGGTGGGAGGAAGCCTTTATTTTCATTGTAATTCATTACTTTTATATTGTTTCTAGCTTTTTACTGTATGTTATCTTAAGAAAAAACTGTTAGCAGCATTACCACAGTTTTAAATTCTCCATGTAAAAGTTAATGTAAAGACTTCCTTTTTGGGGGTACAGGTGAAACTTACTAAATGTAGAATATAAATGTCTAAACACAATAACGAAGAAAATGCCATGAAAGCTATGTCAACCAGTTCAATGAAAATATTTCAAATTGTATATAAAACCAGCACATTGTACCCCATGATTGCATTTATGTGCACAACTGTGATTTAATTAAAAAAAAAGACTTCCTTTTTTGAAGTCAATGTCAACATAAATCTAAATCCCGAGCGATCTAAAGGATGCAGATCACCTGGCCGACCATAGAGGCTCAAGAAAATGATTACACATGGAAAGGCCCGGGGGTGTCTTCTGGCTGAGAAAAGCGTGCTTCCTGATGGAAACGGCAGTGTCGTGGGAACAAAGAGTGAGGCAGGGAGGGACAGGCGGCAGCTGCTTACCCGTGTGGCCCTGTATTCTCTCACTGAGTTTTGCTCCAAGGAGGTCCCAAACAAGCAATTCACCAGACTGACTTCCAGATAAAACAGAATTTCCATCCCAGATAAAGCACCTGCAGGAGTGAGTTTAGAAATGCCCATTTCATCATAATGAAGGGAGGAGTATGTCACACTGGCCAGTCAACGTAAGCCTGAGTGAAGTGAGCGCGAACGTGTTTGTAACTTGCAAACTCTACCTCTGGGGCTCATCGGATGTCAGAGAGGAGATGAGCATCCCCGTCTGCACGTCGATCACGTTGAGACAGCCGTCTGCTCCTGCGCTGAGGACGTGGCGACTATCTGCAACACAAGGTGAGGCTCACGGTGGGTCGCGGCTTCAGAGTCGGGTTTAGAGGATGCTGAATTTCGTTTCTGAATCCACTGGCCTAATCCCTTTCTTTTCCCTTGAGATCCTTGTGCTTAAGTAATTTAACTATCCTCATCTAGAAATGCTTCTACTTGTTTCTAACACACTGGGATGAAGTTATACATCTGATAAATTACTTTCTCTAATGAGTTGAGGGATTAAGAGCAATCTCCCATCTTGGTTTTCCATGAGGCATAAATGCCTCAAGTGTCCTGCCACGAAGCAGCCTTAGCCCTTTTATCAGGAGAGTGCTTTTTCTCTTTGCAAATTTTATTGTGTATTTCAAAATAAATAACACTGTTCATTTCAAACTTCAGATGTCCCCAGTATCATCAAACAGTGTAATCCCTACCTGGGCTAAAAGCAGTATCGAATACAATCCCTGAATGACATGGAATCTGGTGCAATAAGGTGGCCGTTGGCAGGTCCCAGATATTCACTGTGCCTTCTTTGGTGCCAGAAACCAACAGTGTGCTTGCAGCATTTAAACTGATTGTGTCTACCTATGGAGGAAAACACATCAACAAATATTCCATTTAGAATTATGGTCATTAGCTGTATTTAGACTGATTAAAATAAGTGATCATACGATCCAGATCAAACGCCACTGTGCAATGCAGCTGTGTTTCGACATCCTCCTTTTGAACGATAATTCATTTAAAAATGAAATTAAGTCCTTCAGATGTTAGTGAATACAAGTAGAAATGAAAATGCTGTATTGCTAAGGTAAATGTAATACCATTTTAAAATAGCTTAAGGCGGTGCCTGTGGCTCAGTAGGTAAGGCGCCGGCCCCATATGCCGAGGGTGGCAGGTTCAAACCCAACCCCGGCTGAACTGCAACAAAAAAATAGCCGAGCGTTGTGGCGGGCGCCTGTGGTCCCAGCTACTCGGGAGGCTGAGGCGAGAGAATCGCCTAAGCCCAGGAGTTGGAGGTTGCTGTGAGCTGTGTGACGCCACGGCACTCTACAGAGGGCGATAAACTGAGACTCTGTCTCTACAAAAAAAAAAGAAAAACCAAAACCAAAACTGACAGTCTTAGAATAAAGTCTACAATTTATTATTTATGGAGTTCTGAATAAAAAATTGTAGTGCGGTAGGTGCCCAATTGCCTGACGCACAGCCGATCTGCAATTATTGGAGGGATTTGGGGGAGGCCGTCAAGGTTATACTTGTACACCATCGTGAATTCCGTACTAAATATCTCTCAGTCCCAGTTAATCTGAAGACCATGACAATTAGGTATCAACACACCTCATCAGAGAAAAGGCGGCTGTGAACTACGGCGTGAGACACAGCACCGACCCCGTGAACACAGAGGCAGCGAGAACTCAGAGCCATCCGGGCAGCAGCTCACCGTCCCGTCCCTTCTGTCCCAGGGACATCTCGGGGCAGATCCCCGTCCCCTTCTGGGTCAGTAAATGTGTTTCCCCAAAGAGTATGAGAGTACCCAAATATTCAACATCCTGCCCACAAATTAATATTTTGGAAATCTAGTTGGATGATAGCTAATTCTCAGATGTGCAAAGACACTAATTGGAGGGAAAAAAAGTAGACTGGTAAACCTAACAAGTCAACCCAAAGAAAAGAAAGTATTATCTCGAATAAGCCAGGTAAAGCAAAGCAACATAAACAGACAAGAGCAAGACCGCCCTCCCCTCCGCTCCCCTGGACTTTGAAGCTCAGCGTCACGCGCAGTTCCGTCCCCGGTACTCACGCTGACATCATGTTCCAGCTCAGCCAGCAAGTCAAAGTGGTGTCTTTTAGTGCCTGGCATCTCTGCAGGAACACCAGACCACACCTAGGACAGAACACGGTGCAGGTGTTTTCAAATATTTAAATATAAAATTCCTACCCATGTTTTCAGGAAAAACTCACACTCAATTTCCAGTGAACAAACGTGTCGGTAGAGTTAAGCTGAATAACGTTTCACTCCTCCCCAGGCCTGTACCTTCCCCCAGGGAACACCTGCCTACAGTTGCTTGCTTGTACCAGGGTCTGTCTCCATCTCAGTTACACCCGCTGTGGTTTCAGCAGTATGTGAACTGAGGAAATGTAGGTGCACAAGTGTTGTGTTTTGAGAACACTATTAATGGTTTGTTTTTTTTTTGCAGTTTTTGGCGGGGGCTGGGTTTGAACCTGCCACCTCTGGCATGTGGGGTGGTGCCCTACTCTTTTGAGCCACAGGCACTGCCCAGAGAACACAATGTTTTGAGAAGACTCAAAAGGGAAGTCACCTCTAAAAATAATTAAAATTAGGTATAGGCAAGTAAGCTTATTTAAAGAATATAGGGAAAAAAAATCCTGAAAAAACCCTGAAGAAATTCTAACAATTTTAGATTCTTTTACATAAATACAAATTGGAAACTGAAAATGATGAATGCTGGGATGATTTCTATAGGATTCCAAAGAGTAAGCATAGTCCTACATCAAAACGGTGAATGCATCTGCATGGGACAGTTTGATGATGTCTAGTACCTAAAGCCAGAGTTAATTTATCCTTCTCAGGGCTTCAACTCCTCCAGGGAAATTATAAATAAAAATAAGCTTCAACTCCAATAAAAATAAAACAAAAAACTGTCAAAAAAAAAAAACAAAAAACAGTGAGTGCTTCCTCAGGTGTCAGACACATTACATAATTAAATGCTGAATGAAAGTGCATTGCTGTGTTTTAAGTTTAAATAATATGTCCTCTTTTGGCTCAGCGCCTGTGGCTCAACGGATTAAGGCACCAGCCACGTACACCTAAGCTGGCAGGTTCGAATCCAGCCCAGCCCGCCAAACAACAATGACGGCTGCAACCAAAAAAATGGCCGGGCGTTGTGGTGGGCGCCTGTAGTCCCAGCTACTTGGGAGGCGTAGGTAAGAGACTCGCTTGAGCCCAGGAATTGGAGGTTGCTGTGGGCTGTGACGCCACAGCACTCTATCCAGGGTGACAGCTTGAGGCTCTGTCTCAAAAAAAGAAAAAAAATGTCCTCTTTTAAGGATTCTGCACTTTAACTTGACATTTTCGGATTACACATTACATACACGTTATTATCCCAGGAAGAATTTATAACAGTAGCATCTCCTGGAATTGATCAACTCATAGTTCCCATCGTGCCAGATCAAGGGGGCTGCTACTGTGCATTTCCCTGTGCCTGCGCCATCAAGTGAGCCCTGGACCAGTCAATCCCCAGTGGTGCATACCCTACAGAAATCATGATCAACTTCCTCTCGTATTAAGTGTAGGAATTTTTTTAAAACTCAGATAAGACCATTCAATAGCACTTACCAACTTTGTGAAAAACAATGAGGTAACTGAACATAGTAACAACAGGTAGTTGGACGGTTTATAATACATATTTATATGTACGGACACTTTAAGTTAAAGATTACATATAAACCTTCACTGTAGAATCCCAAGATGCAGAATAGAGCCTGTTGTCATGCCAACATATCTTGCTGACAGCGTCATCGTGTCCCATTAATGTGCCTTGGCGTCTTCCAAATGCTATGGAATAAAAATAGCTAAAAGATAATAAGAAGTATTAAACCAGTACTCCAGCATAACTGTCAGACCCTAAGGCCAATTTCAAGAACATTACATTGTTTAATTCTGTACTTACTAAAGCCCACTAGGATTAAAAATTGCTTGTTCTCATATTAAACCAAAATATTCAAAATCTCATGTAAAAGTGCACATTTCTGCTCATCTGTGTTTTCAATTTAAAACCTAAGCGAAAGATAGATTCCAGCTGGAGAAATGACTAGATTCTAACAATCGTATTTAATTCCAACAACACTGTCCTCAAGTCCAGCATCTGTCCCCTTCGGAGAACAGTGCGGCATCATGCCGGTGGACGGAGGCTGTCTTTTCACAACTCACGTCTACAAGGCAGCTATTCTGCACGAAGAATCACAAAGGAAGTGTACAGATACATACACGTTATTATCCCAGGAAGAACTTACGACAGTGGCATCTCCCGGTAAAAGCAAACAAGATGATAAGGCCTGAAATACAAAGGCACTGACATTAACAACTTATAATACTGTAATCCCTAACATGGTTAAATTATGCTCTCCCAAAACTTAATGCTCAAATTCTCTTTACGGCAGCTTTCCTCAGATTTATCCAGATTTTCTCAACTGGCTAATTCTGGCTATGGAATTTCCTCCAGAATGTCAGAAGGAATGTCTAAGTGAGTCAAGTGCACACCACCTTACTTAATGCTTCTCGGAGGTTCGGTGGCCTCGCTGCCCTGGGTGGAGGAGTCTAATTAACACTTGAGTCTTAAATCGCTGGGCTGGGGACAACCCTTGAAAATGCAAGTGCCCTCTCTGGATTGCTGGTCTTACATGGGTAAGAAAAATTTCCAGACTTCTTTAAGGAACTTTTGGGTGACTTACATAAAAAGAACATGTGCTCTTTCAGAAGAACTGGTTTTGTCACATTAGGTATCCAACCAACTCAGAAATATGTCAAGTTATTTAAGAAGTGCATACACATTTAAGTCAATAGTTTTTTTTGAAAGGAAAGATTTATTAAGAATCCTACTGGGTAGCTCTTTAAGTATTTTTTTTTCTTTCTTTTTTTTCCCTTCTGTTGGATTTATTTGTATTGAGGTATGGGACACGGGTTGGGAAATGTCACTGTGGGATAAGGGGTGTCCCTCACTCACAGGGAATGTCCATTCTAATCTTCCTGGGGAGCTTTGTGGAACTCTTTCTTCTTGGAGTAAGTATTTTTTTGATTTTCCTTTTTTTTTTTTGAGACAGAGTCTCATTTTGTCGCCCTTGGTAGAGTGCCGTGGCATCACAGCTCACAGCAAACTCAAACTCTTGGGTTCAAATGATTCTCTTGCCTCAGCCTCCCTTGTAGCTGGGACTACGGGTGTCCGCCACAACATCCAGCTATTTTTTTTGTTTGTTTGTTTTGTTTTTTTTTTTGTTGGTTTTCAGTTTTGGGCCGGGGCTGGGTTTGAACCCACCACCTCTGGCATATGGGGCCAGTGCCCTACTCCTTTGAGCCACAGGCACTGCTGCCACTTAGAGTAAGTATTTTTAACAAAAAACAAATCGGCTCAGCACACGTAGCACAGTGGTTATGGCGCCAGCCACATACACTGAGGGTGGTGGGTTTGAACCAGCCTGGGCCAGTTAAACAACAATGACAACTGCAACAAAAAATAGCTGGTGCCTGTAGTCCCGGCTACTCGGGAGGCTGAGAAAAGAGAATCACTTAAGCCCAAGAGTTTGAGGTTGCTGTGAGCTGTGATGCCACAGCACTCCAAGGAGGAAGGCAACATAGTGAGACTCTGTCTCAATTAAGGAAAAAAAGAATGGAATCGTAACAGTATGAGAAACAGACAACCTGAAAAAAATTTTTAATTGAATTTAGAAGTAATCTAACTAGTTAAGGTCTGTTGCAATATACCCAGGAATAAACTCCATTTTAGGGAGAAATGAACTATCATTGTATATAGGGTGTCCATAAAGTTTGTGTGCAGTTTAAAATAGTTATCTATTTAAATTGCACACAAACTTTATGGACACCCTGCATTTGTGTATAAAACAAAACACTACATGAATTTCTATCATAACACTAATAAAGTGAACTCACCATATTTGAAAATGATATACTTCTTTGTAGCATTTTGGATTCTTTAGAAAACATCTTCAAGGTAGAATCTAATTTAGTAATAAGAAAGGAGACATATCAGAAAAGATTTCAAACATGCCCTCTTGTCCCTGACGGCCAACAGACGCTATAATTCTCTGGAAAACTAAGTGTACGTGGGGCTAAATAATCGAAGGTCTCCCCCAACATTAAAATTCTATGAGCTGAAACTCTGTGACAAAGAAATCAATTTAAAACCCAGCACAGATGAGGCGTACTATTGACATTTGCAGCACGACCGATCACAGAGGTAAGTCTAATAATCGATATTAGCTAAAAGTTACAGAGGACAAAAACCGCAATTTTACAACTAATATTAAAACAGTGATTTTAATATTAAAGAAAACAAAAAATTCTTGGCAATGTAAGTTTAAAAGAAATAATAAATAGCTCAATTGTAGTATTAAAACTTTGTTCCAAATAAGCATTTATAAAAAGGGAACCACTAACTTTCTAAATAATAATAAAATAGGAATTAAAAATCCAAGCTTTTGGGCTCGGTGCCTGTGGCTCGACGGGCTAAGTCGCCAGCCACGTACAACTGAGCTGGCGGGTTCGAATCCAGCCCAGGCCCGCCAAACGACAATGACGGCTGCAACCAAAAAATGGCCGGGCGTTGCGGTGGGCGCCTGCAGTCCCAGCTACTTGGGAGGCAGAGGCAGGAGACTCGCTTGAGCCCAGGAATTGAAGGCTGCTGTAAGCCGTGATGTCACGGCACTCTATCCAGGGTGACAGCTTGAGGCTCTGTCTCAAAAAAAAAAAAAAAAAAAAAAAATCCAACCTTTAATTTATTTGCCGAATAAAAGTATTAAGAAATTAAAAAAAAAACCACTAAAACCCGAGATTCACAGAGCACAGTGCTCCAATGTGCTTCAAAAATGCCACGCCTAGCTCAGCGCCTGTAGCTCAAGCGGCTATGACGTCAGCCATACACCTGAGCTGGCAGGTTCGAATCCAGCCTGGGCCCGCCAAACAACAATGATGGCTGCAACCAAAAAAACAGCGGAGCGTTGTAGCCTATAGTCCCAGCTACTTGGGAGGCGGAGACAAGAGAATCGCTTGAGCCCAGTAGCTGGAAGTTGCTGTGAGCTGTGATGCCACTGCACTCTACTAGGGCAAACAGCTTGAGGCTCTGTCTCAGAAAAAAAGAAAAAAATAAATCCCACGCCTGTGGTATGTAACAATCCATTTCCTAACTGATAAACATACAACATGATAAATAAAATGTCAGAATGAGCTTTAAATAACATCTTCTATGTGGTAAAACTTTATTATTTCAACCTAATGTTTATAACACCAACACACAGAAGTCCTGAGAATTTATAAACATGAGTCTCAGTAAGTCACTCTTCTGAAGGAACTTGAAAACCAAAGCAGAAGAATAGACACCACAGCCCCTGAGTTTTCCCGGAGCTGTATCATTAGCTCTGATAATCCTCCCAAACTGGCTTCAGATTCTGTCAGGCAATTCTGAGTACTGGCCACAAAGTCTCTTCAAGATGATTAACCTGGCGCGTCCTACAGAAAACCATGAACCAGCCAGGTGTATGAAGTTTCTTTTTGTCTGAGCATACTGCATGTCTGCGGAAGAAATGCAACTCAGAGGTGCCCATCAGGATACACAACAATCAGTAACACGGATTGCAAAAGTCTAAACGTGAGAAGGAACAAACAGAAAGAAACAAAAGTTCTGACTCCGTAAAATTCTCCTCTCTCTCCCCTTTACTGGGCCAAAGCACAAGGAAGAGACATCATGCTCACTAAGCCTCCGAGCTGTGGGCCTGATGCTCATAAAATGCAGAGTTCGCAGGGTCCTACAAGAACAAGGAGCTGAAGGGTTTAACAGACCAAGCCAGACAAATCCGGCTGAGAACATGGGCTTTGCTTCAAGATAAGACCTTCTGTAAGGTGCTGTGACCTCTGCAAACTCAGAAGGTAGAAACCCTGGCAAAACAGACGGCTTCCTTCTATCAGAGAAGCAGCTGGGGGACCCTGGAGTGGCCCACCATGGACGTTGCCTGTGAACTTGCTTTTAGTCTACTGCAAAGCCATGTTCTATGCTTTGTGGAAAATCCTGTTTTATACCATTTGGGAAAGAGAAAGGAATGAAAGGCTATAAATGATAAACTGGTGGAATCTGAGAGTTAGTGACTAATTTACCTGGAAGCATTTAGTTGGAGAACACCTTTTCTTAATGGATGAAAAAATCGAATTTCCTATGCTAACGACTAAAGAACAAGAAGTTGTAATTTAAAAAGTTACAGACTTTGTAAGAATTAGTCATCTTATCACAGAAGCAGGAAGCAAATATGACCCTTTTCACCTCTGTGTCCCCCAGCGGGCCACCTCAGTGCTCTGAATGTGACAGAGACAAGATGCACTTTCATAAAATAATGCCACACCGCATGGACCGTCAGAGGAAAGCACTGGTGGGGACAGCAAGAGGGGCCTTCTGCTTCGTTGTTATCTTTTCAGATGAAGACAGCCAATATTAGTTATTGAAATATAGTTACCAGTCATATCAACTACCCCCTGCCTGGGTTTCTGTAACATCGATAATATAACAAGGATATTAATTCGACATGAATTAGATTTCATTGATAATATATTAAGCACATTAATTAGACACAAATTAGATTTCAAGCTCAATCCTATAACAAACATCCTGAAGAAATATAGAGTTGGGGTTGCCCAGAAAGTTGCTATATACAGAGAAAATGGGAAACCGTAGCTAAATGGGCCTTTATTTACAAAATATTCATTACAAAACTTCACAAAATATTTACAAAATATTCTCTATGTGTTAGCCACCTCTTTGTAAAATTTTTAACGAATATTTTGTAAATAAAGGTCCGTTTAGCTGTAATTTCCCATTTTCCCTGTGTGTGGTGAATTTATGGGTGACCTTTGGGATACTGTGTACATTGAATGTCAAAACTAAAAAGCCTAACAGCAAATCAGCATTTCCACGAACCGACCCAAACACCCCTGTGTGACACAACATTTGTGTTTGTGGTGGAAGCCAGTGTGAAGAGGTGACACCCTCATGGCCGACAGGAAGAACCACGACCACCAGAGGCTCTGGCCATCCGATACCCTCGATTCTAGGAAACCTTCTCAGCAACTGAAAGGCACTTCCTTATTGTTTCTGGAAAACTACAATGCAACTTTATGTAATCTAACACAAAGTGTTCCAAATGTGTTTTACGTGGAGATGGAACAGGTGAATACAGCCCTGACCCGGAGCTGAGACCCCTGGACACCTCGTCACTGTGGGCAAGCCACTTGGCAGGTGGGAACCAACCTTGTGAGGTCGTAAACACTGAGGACCCGTTACGAGAGACTGCTATCCCGGTAACTGCCCTGTGTAAAGACAGAGTTTTAAAATTACTATTCAGCATGTGTTAGGACACCCTCTCTGTGTCAAGCCCTTGTTTTAATTTCACCAAGTTTCCTTAACTTTTTGCCTCACAGCCTGTCTGCTGGATCTGTGCCAACACATACCTACCGCTACCAAACCAATGCCTGGAGACTGGCAGTGCTGTTCTGGTGACCCCCCACCCCTCAGATCCCCCAGCCACCACACGCACTGTTTCACATACCTACTCCCAACATTCCTGACCGCTGGAAAAGCTTTTCCTACGGTTGCACCTTATCTGGCCATCACTGGGGGCGGGGGGCCTGAAACTCTTCTGTACAAGCACTTCACTTGCTTGCTACTGAACCTCATTTGCCCCCATCCTCCCATGAAGGAGACAAATGATTCTAGAAACCCCTCTGACAGCAGCCTTCTGGTCTTCCCTGCCTTGGCTTACACAGTCTCTTTCTACGGGCCACTCAGAGATGTTGAGAAAAGAAAAGCCCTTGTTCCCCAGCGTAGGCAGAGCTGTGGCTTCTCTCCGGGGGCTGTCCGCCGATTTGGAGCCCTTATCAGCTGAGACCAGCCCCTCCGGGCACGCCCACGACCAAAGTGGCAGATAGGCTGCTGTGGCCCTGGGGCAGGACAGGGAGCCGCTCTCCAGGCCTGGGTTTTCTCCCTGTACAAGGCTGCGCCAAGCCAGGCCGGTGCTTCTCGAGCCTTTCTTCCAGAGCGCGTGAATTTCCTTAACGATGGAGGATGGGGAACATTCACGTGCGCTCTGGACCCAGTGGCAAGCCCAATTTCTTTCAAGTAGAGTTATGATTTTACAATTCTTGTGAACTTTGCAATGTACTCCCTCCCCCCATGTATATCTCCATGTTTATCATTTTTTAACAAGACACATTTCCTCCCACATTACCAGTAAACTGGAAGCTTGAGGGTGTATCATTCTATGCTTCCCCTATACAAGACCCAGGGGCTGTGTACCCCACTTTGAGAGGCATAAAGCTGCCTCCTGCCTGAAGACCTTATCTCGTACCCTAGAATGACAGATTGGAGACACAACAGCATGGTGGCCACCACAAATCACGCGGTGCCTTACTTTGCCTTATTTTGTCAACCTCAGGTGAAAGATCACTACGGACATGTGGGGGGCATAAAAAACAATCAAGAGGGCAGCGCCTGTGGGTCAGGGGGTAAGGCACCGGTCCCATATGCCGAAGGTGGCGTGTTCAAACTTGGCCTTGGCCAAACTGCAACAAAAAAATAGCCGGGCATTGTGGCGGGCGCCTGTAGTCCCAGCTACTCGGGAGGCTGAGGCAAGAGACTCGCCTAAGCCCAGGAGTTGGAGGTTGCTGTGAGCTGTGACGCCACGGCACTCTACCAAGGGCGATAAAGTGAGACTCTGTCTCTACAAAAAAGAAATCAAGATAACCTTGAAAGGAAACCTTCCCCCAGACTCAGGTTAAAATAGTTTGATCCCATGCCCAGACCCTAACTTTTGCGAGGACTATGGCCAGCTGAAGGGCGGCACACAGGGGTCTTACTCTTTGTGGATTTTATGCTGCTCGTGTAACTGAAGTTTGGTGATGTTGCTCCAGGCCAGTGTTTTGCTTTCTTCAGTCAGGTCTTCGAAAGACTCTTCACCTGGAAAGACTACATGAATCACTGCTAAGTCAACTGAATTGTTAACTGACAACAGCCTCAGTTTTATG
The DNA here is from genome assembly GCA_963574655.1 of Perodicticus potto. NCBI lineage: Eukaryota > Metazoa > Chordata > Mammalia > Primates > Lorisidae > Perodicticus > Perodicticus potto. The sequence continues at coordinate 14,914 of CAUYRH010141219.1, forward strand.
TCCTGTTAAAAATCTAAAAAACAGGGCGGCGCCTCTGGCTCATCAAGTAGGGCGCCTGCCCCATATACCGAAGGTGGCGGGTTCGAACCTGGCCTCGCCAAACTGCAAAACAGAAAAATAGCCGGGCGTTGTGGTGGGCGCCTGTAGTCCCAGCTACTCGGGAGGCTGAGGCAAGAGAATCGCCTAAGCTCAGGAGTTGGAGGTTGCTGTGAGCTGTGTGATGCCACGGCACTCGACCAAGGGCAATAAAGAGAGACTCTGTCTCTACAAAAAAAAAAAAAAAATCTAACAAACAACCAAGAAAACAAAATACCCCAACAAAATATAACTGCTTTGGAATGTACTTGTTAGATATTTCCGTGGTAGTCAAGGAGAACATTGTGTAGAAAAAGATTAAAAGTACCTTTGAACACTAGAGTCTTACTATTTTTATCAATGTTTGCAAAGTTTTCACTTGGCCACTAACTTAAGAATTTTAGGAAATACAAGACTAAGTAATCATTTCCTTGTCAGCATTAAAAAAACAAACAGAAAAAAAACGACAGTTGCCTAAGAATGTTACAGGGTTGCTTTGGTTTGGAGGCGGAGAAAGCAGAAATGAAATCAGTTACCCTAAGTGCCTCTGGACAGGAGTAATCCCTTCACTTCTGCTTTAAGAAGGGCTGGAGCAATGGCCCTCTTACAACAATCACATGACAGTGGTGTGGCCTGGTGACTCAGCGGAGCACTGGCTGAAATGGCATCACAAGGTAATCCTGTGACCTCTGTGACTGCACCATCTGGAGCATTATCTCCTCAAGAAGCACGCCAGACCAGTGCCCTGGGTCACAGATGTCTGGGAGGCTACTCCACCACGCTTGACAGTGTGCTCAGCGTGTGTGCCTAAGAGGCCTGGATGTGAGAACAGACAGGAGAACTGGAGAGAAAAGTAAGTCTGCTCCCGCTGCTCCATATAGTGTCAAACTCCTCTTGGGAGCTGGCAGGTTTGAGGCTGTCATATGTGAAATGTAAAACACGGATAATTGGATCCAGGTGAGTGTTCTTTTTTCCTTTTCAAACACTAGATGCAAGAAATTGATCACGTTCACTTCAGCACCCAGCACAGACATACCTGGCACAGAACAGATACCCTATAAATGTCTGTCAATTAATTAAGAAAACAGAGCACTCTGAACTCAAAATGTAGCTACGGAAGAGGAGAATTAGGGACAGAGGAGGGCAGGCAGTGACCGTTTAGGCGGCTGTGGCCAGCACCATAACTAAAAATGAAACACCAGCATGGAAAACACACAAGAGAAAGAGAACCGTATCAAAACAAATACGGTCAACACCCATCCATGTGAGACTGCCCAAAAATAAAAGTGATTTGACTGTCCTTAAAGTCAACAGCTAAGGAAAAACACCACCAACAAGAACGGGCATTTGTGTTCAGAGCCGCAGGAAGCCTAGTTGTGAAAGAGAAACAAAAGCACTCACAGCTATTCTCTTCACAGAATGTACCTGGGGAAAATGCCACAGAAGCATTATAACTGGACGTTTGGGGCAGACTTGTGACCTTCGAGGTGATCCTCCGAGGATGTGGCGTCACAAACAGCTGCTTTGGCGTTTGCCCAAATTCCAAGATTTGGGTCAGCATGGCTACTTTCTCATCAGGATCTTCGATGCTTTAGGATAGAACACAAACAGTGGAGCTCAAGTTCCTTGCACACTTCTCAAATAATACAGATCAATAGGGGAGACGGACTCTCAAATAATAGAGCAGCTACGGGCCAGGACTGTCTGAATGTCATCACGCATCTTTACAGCACTGTCTAAGGCTCAGTAACATAACAGTGAAAGCAAGATAGAATTCACTGTGAAATTTCCAGACCTTCACACTCTCAAACAACTGCATTAATAATTTAGATACAGAGGCATTTTAGAACGCGAGTAGAAATTCCTTACTTAAATGTACCTGTTTAAGTCTACGCCTCCTTCATAGGTCAGGGGATGAAATACTGCAAGAGAGACGGAAAACATACTGAAAGAAGTGCTATTTAGTAACATACACACACCTTGTTCAGAATATAAAATTATTAAAATCTGTGTCCAAAGAAACTGTAGGCAAAGCAGACTAATATGCAACTTCTGTAAATATCAACTTGAATTACTGTCTTCTGATGTACCAAGATCTACTTGGCCGGTGAGAGGACCTGTTATCTCCCCCAGGGGAGCGTGAGTCACGGTGTTGGCTGGGCCGGGCACTGCCCGGCGAGCAACCAGGTGTGCGCTTCCAGCCCCAGGCCCTGGTCACCGGCTCTGCACAGGGCGCAGAAGCAGAAGCAGGGGGCCTGTGGAGGAGCTTCGCTGCTGCAGGTTTCCTTCCGTGCCGAGAAAACAAAACTCTGGGGCCGTTCGTGAGAATTAAGGCCACAGCTCCATCCAAGGTTGACTTAATTTCATTTGAAATTACTGAATGAGATGGAAAGCATATGCTAAAACTAGCAGACTGTAAGAAGAGACCTCTTGAGACCGTGTTGAGGTACATGTTGGGCGAAAATCCTTTCTCCTCCTTCTTAAGTCACTCAGCAGCTAATCTGAGGGCATGGAGCCAGGGGGCACCGCGTTTTGATATGGAAGCTGCTTCTGCTGAAGAAATAAGCTGAAATGCTCTGGTTGCATGTTTTTTATTATCATTTGCTTTCATTTTCACCCAACACGAAATGAAATTTCAACAAATACGACATACCATTTCGGGCCTTGATGGCATCGTTCCCTTTTTGCTTGTAGCCAAATACGAGATCAATCCACTCGTGAAGGTGCTCCGACACGTAGTTGCTCTCCAGGGCACCTCTGCTCTTCTGGAGAAAGTCCTCGGGACCTACCAAATGAGACTCAATCAAAAAATCACAGAGTCGCCACTGTATGTGCGCCCATTTCTTCTGTCCATCCATATATATAGAAAGCTTCTAAGGCAGGCCAGAGATACACATTTCTTAATAAAGTTTTTCCCCCTATCACAGGAAATGTAAGTTTTTTGAGACAAAAAGTAGCCAAAATCATTTTCATAACATTTAGATCTCTCAAATACATATTAATGTTTTTACATCACGGGCTCAAAAAATACAGCTGATTTGATATTGCTGCATTTCAATAGAGAATTATATTATCATTTTTTAAAAACCCAAATAAATTAATAAAATAACGATACTGAAATAGCACTGCTTGGTAAAGGGTGTCCTTAATAGTCCTCCTCCAAGGCGGCACTCACTTGAGGCCCACGGGGGAAGTTCTACGTCATCAACCAGCTGTCCACCTTGTCGCTTTCCCAGATCCAACTTCAGGCTGTTGACTAAAAAGCTGACGTCATCACCATAGAATTCTGGAATCAGCTGAACGTTTCAGGGGAAAAAATGGGATAACAACAAACCTTTTCTTAAAGTAGTTACAAACCACAAGTCCAGAGAATCGTTAGCTTTATTAATGGCTTACCTCTTTAAAATCTGTTGCACCATCCAAACAGTTTTTCCAAGTTTCTGCAATACTAAATATGACCAAAAAAAAAAGTTCACCTGATTTTAGATCTAAACTAAGGAAACAGCAGCAGCAACATTTCCTATGCACTTAGGTGTTGTTCTACACTTCACCTATATTAACTCATTTTCCCCCGTACTTGTACTTCTCAACATCCATGTGAGTATCCCCTTTTTAATGAAAGAAAACACTGGGGCTCAGAGAGTTTATTTAACTTCTCTAGAGTCACACAGGAGTGAGCACGGTGTCCATACCTTTAACCAGCACATACACACTGCCTCACCCAAGGGCCAAATGGAGGCAGGTGCCTACTGAAAGATGACGGCAACTATTCCAACAGCTCATTTCAGAAGGAATTATAAATAGCTATGTGTAGAGCTCAGAAAGATTGGAGAGACACAGGCCGAAAGATTAACCACAATTATCTCAGCACGTTGAGATAACAAATGAGCCTATTTCCTTTTTCATATTTTTCTAGTAAGAAGATATTACCTTCATAATAAAAAGAAGCAAATCTACTTAGACACACACAGAGTTTATATTCAATTAAGAATTATTAAAAATAATAAAATGTTGGAATCAATCTAAATACCAAACTACAGAGGAAAATAGTTGAACTAAATTTTGGCATATGCTAGGCTGTGACATAATTTTAAAAAAACAATCACTGCTTTGAAGAGTATTTAATAATATGGGAAAAACTTCCAACTAATGTTTATCTACAAAAGACAATACAAAAAACTGTAGTTAAAATGCTTTCACATTTATACACATACACACACATCATACATATGTCTAAGAAGAGCCTGAAAGGAATAGATATTGAAAGAGCAAGAGTAACTCCATTTTGTAACAAACCGCCCACTTTCGGTCTATCGAGCCCAAGCAGGGTGCTCACCCCACCCGCAAGATAGCAGCCCGAGCCGAAAAACAACTGTCTGATACAAGCCCACCTAATAGGTGTAGAAAGTATTTAAAGTAGCCAATTATACTCGCCACAGCCTGGAAATCCCCTACCCGGCTAGTAACTGCAATAAAACCCCCAGCAACCCAGGGGCCGGGGTCTTCAGCACACTCCTGCTGCGATGGGTAAACTGAAGGCCCAGGCTCGAGCTTGAATAAAGGCTCTTTGCTTTTGCATCAAGTTTGTCTCCCTGGTGGTCTTTGGGGATTACGTGATCTGGGCACAACAAAATGACGGTGATTTTTTTTTTCATATTTTCACTTTTGTTTATCCCTAGTGTTTTGAAACAATCCTGTTGTACATTTCACAAATGTAAAATTCAGCAAGCATTAAAAATGACAAATAAGGCATTTTTATCGAACCTGTTGAACATTCTATCCGCATTATCAAATCTTCCGTTCTGTAGGCACAGCATATACTCTGGGGCTAGAGTGAAAAAAGCCAGCGTTAAGTTACATCATAGAATCATTTAAGAATTCAAGTGAAATGAAATGTAACTGAGGATAAGGATAAAGAACCTTACCAATCCTGACAAGATAAAAGAGCACATAGCCTGGGGAAGAGTAATGACTTCCGTACATGAACTTGGGCTCAGGCATTTCCTGGTAGCGAGCCTATAATGCAGGAGAAAGAAACAGTGCCAAGTGTTGGCTATAAAATAATAACTGACTCAAGCAGAAAAGCCTCAAAGAAATCATGGCATGGATATACCACATTCCTTAACTTCTCTCTTAGATAAGAACAGGAGAAGAAAGGGTGAGAAAATCTGTGACTAAACAGCATTCCTGAGACCAGGACTTTGATTTTCTTGGCTTGGTGGTGACAATGTTGGGGCTAGATTAAAAAGAGCCAACTGTATGCGTCTTTTGTGCAATCTACCACCGGGCACCTTCGTGAAAATCATTCAGTGAACCCGTAAACAAGTTGCCCTCCTACTTCCTGAACCTTAGACAAAAAATGCAAATGGTGAGCAGCTAATTTATGTGGGGAGAAAAGAAAGAAAACAACATTATCTAGGGTCACCAAGACCCCCTGCCCATCCTCCCTAGATCTGAGAAATTAGTTTCATTACTACGGAAACATAGGATCATGGAGCATGATGTTGCTTAGAAACCAAAAGCCTCTGAGTCCACTCACCAGCAGCCTCTCCAGCCGTTCTGTGTTTAGGGCCCCCACTGGCTTACAAAGGTCCCGGAAGGTTCCTGGATTGGACAAATCTGCAAACATAAATAAGTAGGTGCCCTTATCCTCCAGCAGGAGGCAAATGCACACTTCACGTCCACAGAATAAATAATTTGTTTAACCCTTGAGACAGATCCATGAGAATTAATACGTTTCTACTATTTATATAGCTCTAAAGAAAACGTTAGAGCTTCTTAAGTTTTATGTTAGTGACATCCATTGAAGAGTAATATTTCTAATTGGACGATGCACTAAATATTGGCTTTTTTAAAAAAAGAATTTCTGAACCATAAATTTGTTTTTAAAGTTGGTTTTGGATTTGTATTAGTAGAATTTACATTTTCTTGCAATGAAATTTATAAAATTTCAAAAAAAAAAAGAACTTTTCATTAAAAGGGAAAAACTATATTCCAAGTAAAACAGCAAAAGTTTTAAAAGCCATTATTATTCTACCAAGATTTACTTCTGAGTTTGAATTATAGTGAATATTATTTTTCTGTGATATTAGCATAATATGAGATCTGGGACCTGAATATTAGCAGAGGAATAAATTCTCCTATCTCCAGAAAATCTGTAATCTCTTTCAAGTACAGCATTCAATTCAGTGAATTTTGAAAAGGAAATAATTGCTCAAAATATATACTTCACAAATATTACAAAATAAAATTATAATGCAATCTCATTGTTATTAAAGTGATTTGAGGGAGTAAGAATGATATCTATACCATAAAGTTAAATGGTTGTATCTCAGTAATATAATTACAAGTGATTTTTATTTACTTCTTTGATGATTTCAAATAAATGTTCTATAATGATATTTTCTTTTGGTAATCATAGTTTTCTTTTTCCTTTTTTTTTGTTTTTGTTTTTGTTTTTGTTTTTTGAGGCAGAGCCTCCAGCTGTCACCTGGGATAGAGTCCTGTGGCATCACAGCTCACAGGAACCTCCAATTCCTGGGCTCAAGCGAGTCTCCTGCCTCCGCCTCCCAAGTAGCTGGGACTACAGGCGCCCGCCACAACGCCCGGCCATTTTTTGGTTGCAGCCGTCATTGTTGTTTGGCAGGCCGGATTCGAACCCGCCAGCTCAGGTGTACGTGGCTGGCGCGTTAGCCTGTTGAGCCACAGGCGCC
>CAUYRH010141221.1:0-80227 GCA_963574655.1 Perodicticus potto
TGAATTCTCTCCCTCTACCAGGAGCTTTAGTGTTTTCTGTATTCTTTTCTGTAAATCAATTCTGTCTTACCACTGAGGGGTGGGGGTGGGGGAATAATGTAATGAAGAATAATAAAATACATGTATTTAAAAAAAAAAAAAAAAGGAGAGTGAATAGACACAGTGGTCACCCTCCTCAGCCAGGTGTACATTTCCCAGGCTGGTGAGGACATTTAAAGAGAGGAAAAGTTTAGGCTTGGATGGTTTTAGACAGATTAATCTCCACGAGACATCTGGGTGAATAATAGAATCCTCAAAGAATTCTAGCAATCCACAAAAAGAGACAAATTGTACCTTATTTTTCAGGGGTGTTTCCTAGCCTTGCAAGAAGTCTCCTTTAGGTCACAGGTTACACCAAGACTATACGAGAGAAGGTAGTAAGGAATGACCATGTAAAGAGGGCCTGACACATCTTCTCCAGAGCACCTGAAATTCCTTTGTGCTCCAAGTAGGGTACAGAAAGACAGACAGGGCTGGTGGCCCTGAAGAAGCTGCATAACCATGGTGACAGAGTGCCTCTGACATCAACCTTCACCTCGAAATCACACAGTGAGCGTATCTCATCAGATGCCAACCAGGATATGTCTTGATGAGTCAAGACGGGAAAGGAAGGAGAACAACTTTAGATTCAAGTTCTCTCCAATGCCACGACCCCACATTAGATTTCTCCTTCCTGGGACCACAGGTGCCTTCTTAGGGAGAAAGAGATGTAGGCAGAACTCCTGCAATGATGTCATTTAAGCCCAAAGCTATTAGCAAAAATAAACTCTAAAAAGATTGTGTTTACCTGAAATACTTACCATTATTGTTATTATTATTATTATTGTTTTTTGCCTTCCGGCAGAATATAAAGTCTTGAAAGGAAGCAAAATAAGCTACAGAAAAGCAAAGAATGTCAGAATTTCTGACACATTGAGTTTATCGCAGCCTGTGAACATTTATAGCTGCTATATTTTGGCCAAAACAACTATATACATTTCTTGTCTACTGTAATATGTCTTGTGGCAGATATGACTTTTCCTTTGTGTAAGGTACTTTTTACATGCTTTTTTTTTTTCTGGAATCTTCTCACAGGTTTCATTTATCTTGTCCTTGAATGAAGAAAGAGCGAGTCACCTGACCCGTGGCATGTATTTGCTCAGGACCCTCCCAGTTTTTAGGTTGCAGCCAGATTTGCCCTCTTAGACATAAGGTGCAATCGAGTTTGATAGGTTCAGAGCACCTCACCAGCTTTCCCGTGACTAACAGCTATTTTTAAAATCTGTGCCTATTGGACTGAAGCAGAAGCTTAGAAACTCTTATATTAGCTGCCTGGGTTAACATTCTAGCTTGGCCATTAACAAGCAGTGACTGCTGGGCAGATTATTTAACCTTCCTGCTTATCTATAAAACTGAGCTGACAATGGTACCTGACAGTTGCATCGATGATTACATGACTTAAGTTAATGAAGTACTTAAACTAGTACCTGGGACAAAGTAAACACTCTATAAGTGTTAGCTGTTGTTATTTTTGTCATCATTATGTTTACAAGAGGCTCCTCTCTTTCCCAATCCAGGTATTTTAGTTTTTATTCCCAGATTAATCTTAATCTTCCTCCAGCACAGACCCAGTATATTCTTCAACTGCACAAAAACTTTTAAAGGCGACTTTGTTTGCCACTTTAAAGACAGACTTCTTGGCCTGGGATTCAGGGAATTCTGGTACAGAGATCAGGACATCATCCCATCTCTCCCTGGTCCACTGTGCTGTGCTTGGGCCTTGGTGGGGGTTTTGCCATTTCCTAAACTTGTTCTGCTCTCTTCTGCCTCTGAGCTGTGCTTATTGCCTCTAATACTTTCTATCTTTCCTATCTATATATCTACAGCTTATCTTAAATTCTACCTTCTCTGTGGTACCAATGATAATTGCCCCATCAAGAGTGATCTCCTGGTTTTTGGAATCCTTGCTAGACTTTGTTAGAGTTGTGCTGTACTGAGAACTACAGTGACAGTGAGTGCATAGTGGGTGTGGAAGGTAGATGGCTAAAAACCTGGCTCCCCTGAGAAGGACTACGCCGGTCTTGAGTGATTGCTTCTGCCTGGGAACAGGGGACTCCTTACCAATCAGCCAAATGTGAAAGGACGCAGAAGACTCTCTAGTGTAGCAAAAGGTACAACAGGGTCTTAAAGGTGACCTAGAACAGCCTAAAGACTAAATATCACATTAGCAGCTTAAATCTACATTGCAGTCTGCCCCCACCCACAGCCTCTGAGTGAGGCTCCTGTGAGGTCCACATGCACAGTGAGATTCTGGCTCCATAGTGACCTCTGATCCAAGAGGTAGGCCCAACCCAGGAAGTGTCAAGCAGAACCTCCAGGCATAAGTAAGGCCTTTCTTTGTCGAGACAATGGGGGCCCATTTGCTGTCTATGACGAATGAATCTTGCTCTGTTAATGTTCTTACTCTGGAAACCTATCTTGCTCTTCCTGAATAAACTTTATGTCAGGCTTGCCTTACTCTGGGGTATCTGGTCATTCTTCAGCCAAGAGTACCCCAAGAATCAAGGACACAGCTGCTTAAAACTCTGACGTCTTAGGAGGCAGACGGATGCCTTGAAATCTGACTGATATCATCACTCTTCACTCATCTTTTCCTTCCAGCTCCAGGGTTAGCACACACAGAAATTAAATCGACTTATCTGTGTATTCCCTGAAGTTCCAGTGACAAGCCTTTCACAGGGCGGGAGCCCGACAGACAGCTGCTGTTGTGAATGGAAATACGTAACACAGATAAACCCTAGGTAAGGAGTACAACACACAAAACAAATGTTTTGGTTATACTTTTGCTGCACTATACAGAAAAGCTTTGATAACTTGTTAAAAATATAAGTTTCAGGGCAGCTCCTGTGGCTCAAAGGACTAGGGCACCAGCCACATGCCGAAGTTCAAACCCAGATTCGGCCAAAAACTGAAAAGAAAAAAAAAGTAAATAAGTTTCAAATGTTTCAACAAAAACAGAAAGGTTTACCTTTCTACAATATTTCAGAAACCACTGAATGGTCACCAAATACGGTGACCTATTTTCCTACAAGTGAGGATGTGGATATCAATCATTCAGCATCATTTCAATTTCCCATGTAATTGATGCAGATTCATATCAGAAATCATATGAGAAGCCCATAATTCACATACTGTCCATTAAAAAACTGTAGAGATTATGACTATTTAAATTGGAAAATATATGCAAAACACTGTCTTCACAGCGTAAATCGATCAACAGATATTTATTATAAATCACTGAGAGGCCATTTTAAATTAAAATGTAAATTTGGTCTAAATCTTTAAAGTTATTTCCAATATTTAGCATGTTATACTCATTTATCATTGAGTTTGTGAATAAAATGAATTTACTTCAACTTAGTCATTTTAATTTAGCCTTTGAACTTATGAGTCATTCCGGAGAATCAAGTAGATGACAGAAACGCATTGCTACTGAAAATAATTCAAGTGCAATCTACTTCTAAAAATGCCCATTGCCTCTTTAGTTCCAATATCTAAAAATCAGGGAGAAAGAAGGGTTTAAAAATAGTGAACAAAAAACTGCTTAACATAGTATTGGGGGGGATTGTTTGCTTGATTCTTAGAAGCTGCTGTTGCTTACTGGGTTGCTGTCTCCAGCTTCGAGATAATACCTGGCTGTAAGAAGAGAGAGTCTTCACGTCCTCAACTCAGAGAACAAGGACTATGGAACAGCATGATCAATGCCAAGATACCTACAGTGTTATTAGTAACTGTTACAGCTGTAGGTACACAGAATTCTGGACCCTTTTGAGAACCCCCCATGCGAACCCCCCCTCCCCCCCAATCATCTCCCTTCCCTAATTATTACAAGAGTATTTCTTGGGTGGAAGCAAAGCTGCCCTGCCCACTGCCGCATCCTGGAATCCTGCTTGTACCTTCCCACTTACTAGGGGTGGACCAGGCCAAGAGGAGGAGGGAACAGAAGAAATTTCACCTGTCTTTGGAAAGTTAGATTGATCAGAAAGTTTGATTGATACAGTGATCAGTGAAAGATTGATCACTGTATTTCATTTAGCCCTTTTATTTATGCAGAACAGAAAATGTGCTCCCAAATTTGTCCCCTAAACCCCCCAAACAAAACAAAACAAAACAAAACACAAAAAAGCCCCACAGAGGGCCAGTAGTACCTCCTTCAGCCGGTAGAGGGAACAGAGGAGCAGAACAGAAGCAGTAACGCACTGCTTTTCTACACAAAAATCAAACCCAAGAAGTATGTTTTCCTTTGTTTCTTTAGAACAATCGTACATACAAGAGTAGTGTTTTTGAAGAGGGATGTTCACCAGGGCTTTTAACATCAGAACAACATACCTACATTAGTCCTTGTTGTGCCTGATGCCACCCAAACCAAGGCAGGTGGCGAAGAGGCCAAGCTACTACGTGCAGTTCAACTCTTAAGTCAATTCCTGAATAAACTCAGAGTTTCTAGCTGCCAGGAGGGAAAAGATTTGTACACTTTTTTTATAGCTATTTGCTACCAGCGGACATTCTAGTTACAATCTAATCATTTTAGAATAAAATATACTTGATTTTCTTTAACACTCTGGTCTCTGAAACTTAGAAAGAAATGGAAAGAAAACCCATAGGCCTTAATAGAAGCAACTCAATGTGAACAATTGTTTGAAAATCGCCTAGCTAAAACACAGCAGCCCTTGATTACAGCCGCCTCCTCGTTGAAGCAAAACACACAGGGGCTCATCCTCTACTTCAGCCTGAAGTCCTTTCCAAAGGAAAGGGAGAGCGCTGTAGTAGAATGCGATTTACCCCTCAGTCTTTTCATAAGCCCGGACATTCCCATTAGGTTTAAATGGAATCACACGGTGAATTTCCACAAGCTAAATTTACCAGGGAAAACTGCTTTGCAGATGTCTGCCTTCTAGACGCCCAGGAGCCCAGCGTAATCCAGGAACACAGACACCCTTTTACCCATCTCTTGCCCCCCTTTCCCTTTCATTTCCCAAACTACTTGCTCTCCATGGCCAAGAGTAGATTGGGGTGGCTTCCACCTCACCATGACAAATAAAGAGATTTCAGGGTTTCTTTCTGTGGGGGGGCGAGAGGGGATTAAATATTCTAACATTTAGACCTTAGTGATGGTTGCTCAACATTGTAAATAAACGTTAGAAATCATTGAACCATATACTTTAAATGGGTGAATTCAGTAGCATGTAAATTATTTTTCAATGAAACTGTTAAAAAACCAATTGATTTCAGTAGTGTCTGGCTCAAGGAGTAGGGTGCCAGCCCCATATACCAGAGATGGTGTTTCAAACCCGGCCCTGGCCAAAAACAGAAAAAAAAAAAAAAAAAAACCCAAAACAATTGATTTCTCTCCTTTTTGACTAAGAGAGTAAGGAGGGCAATGTAATGAACAGTACTGCTTAATCTCTTTCGTTTTTTCCAGCCAAAATGAGAGTCAAAGCAACCACATTTGACTGCTAGATTCCATTACCTTTTTATTTTTTAAATGCTGCCTTCGTTCTGGTGTTTGTATGTTTGATTGTCTGCGTAGATGTTTCTTTTGCTGCTTCAGATCTGACTGAAAATCTTGTTTTTTTTCCTTACTCTTAAAAAATTGAAATCTATGGATGGGATTTGTAGGAAATGCCAGCCTGAAATATGGTCCTTTAGAATACTGAATATTTTAAGCTGAAGGAACTGGAGAAAACCTCAGATGCGAAGGTCTCTTAGACCTTCTCCCACCTTCTCTCTCCTGAAGGGGCATGGAAACTAGACTCACCCTTCCTTCCTGAAGCAGGCCATAAAACCCAGGAAGGTCAGTCTCTGACCTCCTTCCTTCCTCACCTAACGACCCCCAGCCCCCGAGGAAAGGGATGTCACATACAGAGGCAAAGAACATGAACCAACAGGCCTTGTTAAGTCTGCCAGTTCATCGCCATCTGATCAGACCCTTCTCTCCTCCACTCTTACTTCTGCATGACTGTCCAAACAACACCCAGTTTTCCTCGGATCTTTGGCTCTTCTGTTAAGAAGGCTCCCATATCATGAACAATTTATATTAAAGAAATCTGTATAGTATTCCCTTGTTAACCTGTCTTTTGTTAAAGAGACCTCAGCCAAGAACCTAGCAATGGGTCAGGAAAAGGCAGGATCTTTCTCCCTATACTATATTAGATGACTAAGGAAATAATCCGATGACATCTTGCATTTGTTTTATTTTAATACTTTATTTATGACCAGCCAGAGCAAGAGAGAGACCCTGTCTTGCAGAGCCTGGGGACAAGTGCTTGTTCAGTCCCAGCTACTCAGGAGGCTTAGTCAGGGGGGTCATTTAAGCCCAGGAGTTTGAATTGCTATGAGCCAGGATGATGCCACTACACTCTAGCCCAGGTGACAAAGTAAGACCCTGTCCCAAAGAAAAAGACCTTTATTTATTACCTAATGCCAATTATTATATGTATATGGGGGTCCCAAATGTTACCTTACACACATACATAAGGAAAATGGGAAATTGTAGCTAAATGTACCTGTATTTACAAAATATTCATTACAAAATTTTACCAAATATTGCTCTAAGTGTTGATCTATAAACATAAAAAATAAAAAGTAAAATACAGTATGAGTTTGTTGATTTTTCCTATGTATGTTGACTTTGGGGACACCAACACCCACATGTATGTGCAAAGAAAAGTGGGGGATCACTTCCTATTACACAAAATAATTTCATCATTTGATACAGAAGCTAAATACTTAAAACACAGATTAGGCAGCATTTAAAATAATAAAGAAGAGGGCTAAGACTGAAGAAGGAAGTGTCCTCTATTGGTATTGGTCAGAAACAACCGGGGCTTGGTGTTGCCACTGAATGATACAGCCTGAAACACTTTCCAGAAACAAAATGCTCAGGAAAACTTAGGGGTCACGTAAAGGCTATCAAGTTCAAAGAACAATATCTTTTTGATACAGCTCTTATAGAAAAAAATTGTACTTGTTGTACATCTACTCTAACTTACAGGGAGGCTTATATAAGAACTTTGCAATGTTTAGAGCTATCTAAATAGGAGCTAGTTACTTCCTTAAACTGTGAGCTCCTATCAGAGAAGTGTGGTTTACAATCTGGACTCAGTATCACTCATTGTGTTGTAGGAAGTATGTACTAATTCCAGGCCCAGCTTCTGACTCACAGCTGGTTACCTTCCTGCACCATTGGCAGCAGCTCTGGGGGTACAATTTGGGAAAATGACTGTGAACGTGGACTAACCAAGCTACAACACCAGGGGCTCAGACCATTTGCTTTCAAGGTGCTCATGTGATCAGTTTGGGCCCATTAAAATAATCTCCTTTCCTAGCTTGTTTTTCTTGAAGGGGCATTCAAGTCTTGGAATCTGAAATATATATAATATATATTTATATCGTATATATGTGTGTATACATACATACACACATATATATTTTCACATATTAATTTCTCATGTCCCCCCAAAAGAATATACAGTCATGTACCACTTAACAATGGAGGAACGTTCTGAGAAAGTGTCACTAGATGAATGTGTCATTGTGTGGACGTCATAGAGTGTATTTACACAAAGCTAGGTGGTGTAGCCCACTACATACCCAGGGGCTATACGTATGGCCTGTGGCTCCCGGACTACACACCTGTGCAGCATGGTACCATACTAAACACTACAGGCAGTTGGAACACAATAGTAAGTATTTGTGTACCTAAACATATTTAAACATAGAAAAGGTGGAGTAAAAATACTGCATTATAACCTTAAGGGACCAGTGTCATATATGTGGTCTGTCCTTGACTGAAATGTCGCATAACGTGGCACACGGCTGTATATATATTTGATAATGCAGTCTACTATCAAGCCATTTAATTCCCTCAGTGTGTACTGATGGAATGGAAACTGACTATAGAATTAAGCTTAGTAAACCATAATTAGGAAAACAAATCATCTGTAAAATATACCATGCATAGGCGGTCTTCAATTTATGAATATGTCAAGTCCCCAAAGTTCATTTTTAAGTCAATTGTTTGGCGCCTACTCCCAGAGACACTATATTTTTGGAGTAATACTGGTGAGATTTCTGGATTCCCTGTAGGCTTAATTAGCCTACAGTGAAAATGAATTATAGTAGCAATAGTACTGGAGGTCAGGATCCTGGGAACATGAACAAAGAAAGAAGAAAAAGAACTATTTTCTTTTCTCTTGCTTTCTTTTTGGAGTAGGATCACTTAGGGGAATATTTTGAAATAAAGAGTTTGATTTTGATATCTTTCAAACACTCTCCACTCTCCATTCTGTTATTTTGCTTTTATCCCTGTACTATTCTTAGAAAGTCTCCCTAGATTTGCCAGAACCCTGGGCTGCCCAGATGTCTGGCTTCACCAGTCAACCACCACACTCCTTCTTCCAGGCTGGCTCTTTCTCCAACATTCCTCTCTACTGGTTGGGCATGGTGGCTCACACCTGTAATCCTAGTACTCTGAGAGGCCAAGGTGGGAGGTTCCTTTGAGCTTAGCAGTTTGAGATCAGCCTGAGAAAAGCAAGACCCTGTATCTACTAAAAATAGAAACAATAGCTGAGCATGGTGGCAGGAACTTATAGTCCCAGCTACTAAGGAAGCTGAGGCAGGAGGATCACTTGAATCCAGGAGTCTGAATTGCTATGAATTAGGCTGAGGTCATGGCACTCTAGCTCAGGCAACAGAGCAATACTGTGTCTCAGAAATGAGAAATACAATATTATCCGCACATCAGAATAATGTTTATTCTGTTGTCATTGGGTAGAGGGTTCTATAATTGTCTATTAGGTCTTGTTGGTTTATACAGTTGTTCAATCCTTGATTTCCTTTTTAATATACCCTGTCTAGTTGTTCTTACCATTATTGAAAGTAGAGTGCTGAAATCTTTATTATTAGGGATTTGTCCATTTCTCTCTTCAATTCTGTTAATTGTTATTTTATGTAATTTGAGGCTGTGTTGTTAGGTACATATATGTTTATAATTGTTATATCCTCTTTGTGAATTAGCACGCATATCTTTATGAAACATTTTTCATTATCTCTAGCAATACTTTGGTTTCAATGTTAATTTATTTTCTCTTATATTAATATAGCTACTTTTAAGCATGCTATTTGCATGGTATATCTTTTTAAATCGTTTCACTTTCAGTTGTGTCTTTGAATTTAATGTGTGTCCTTTACAGAGTTTATCGTTGGATCATGTTCTTTTCCCACTCTGATACGCTCTGCCTTTTGATTGAATTGTTTATATCTATTGATAATATTTTATTGCAATATTTAGATTTCATCTGCCATTTTGAATTTTTGTTTTCTGTATGACCTATGTTTGTTTCATTCCTCTGTTCCTCATTCACTGCTTCTATTATATTAGCCAAACATTTTCTAGTATGATATTTATTTTAATCATCTTTAATTATTATTTTCTCAATGATTTCTCTAGTGCTAACCATGTAAGTTTTAACTTATCAAAAGGTATTTCAGATTTACATAAAATTAACTCCAGTGAAATAATGAAATTTTACTCATATATAGCTCTACTTTCTTCCTCTCTTCTGGGTTCTACTAATGTTATTAATTAATAATATTAATTTTTTATTTTTACCCACCTCCTCTGTGTTGGTTTTTCAAATATATAAATTTTTTATGTTATAAACTCAATAATGTAATGCTATACATATTATTTTTATGCAATTTCATTTTAAAACCAGTTTGGAAAAGAAAGGGAAATAAACATTCAATTATATTGTCATTTTTACTTATATCATTATTTCATTAGCAGTTTTTCTTTTTTCATGCAGGTTCAAATTATTCGCTGGTGTCATTTGCTTTTAGTCAAAAAACTCCCCTTAGAATTTCTTATAAGGCAGGTCAACATCTTTGGTATATCTGAGAATGTCTTTATTTTGCCTTTGTTTTTCAAAGATAATTTTGCTAGGTTCTTGGTTGACAGTTTTTCTACTTTTAGCACTTCAAATATGTCATCCCATTGCCTCTATTGTTTCTAATGAGAAGCTAATTGTTAATCTTTTTGAGGTTCTCTTGTAAATAATGAATCATTTTTCTCTTGCTGTTCTCAAGATTTTCTCTGTATCTTTCAACATTTTGACTCTCTGGTGTTTGGATATGGATTTTTTTGTGTTTCTCCTATTTAAAGTTTATTGAACTTTTAGATGTCTAGATAAGTGCTTTTCATCAAATTTAGGAAGTTATTAGACATTGCTTCCTTGAGTTTTTTTTTTTTTTTTCTACTTATTTATCTCTCTCCTCTCCATCTGGTACTCCTATTATGCATAAGCTGGTATGCTGAACGGTATTGCACATTTCTTAATGGGATTATTTATTTCCCCCTTTTTTTGTTTTGTTTGCTTTTTTTCTTAAAACATTATTGATTTATATTCAAGTTCACTGTTTCTTTCTCCTGCTAACTAAAATCTCTGGTTGAGCTCTCTTGTCATACTTTCATTTATGTTAATATACTTTTCAAATTCAGAATTTCCATTTGGTATGTTTAAAATAATTTCTTCTTTACTGGAGTTCTCTATTTGAGGAGACATTATTATCATGCATTTTAAAAAATTCTTTAGACAAGGTCCCCTTTAGTTTATTGAACATATTTATATTGACCAAAGTCAATAAGTTATTGTCTGCTAAGTTATTGATACAGATTCCTTCAAAAGCAGTTCCTGTTTCCTGCTTTTCTTCTGTATACGAGTCAGTTACAAGCTGAATCTGTTATGGGCTGACTGGTGTCATTGCAAAATTTCCATGTTTAAGTTTAACACCCAGTGTTTCAGAATGTGACTGTATTTGAAGATGGTGCAGTTAGGGAGGTAATTAGGAAAGATGAGGTCCTATGGGTGGGACCTAATCAATATGACTGGTAATTCTAAGAAGAGGTAATTAGATAAAGGCAGACACAAAGAGGACCACGTGAAGATAATCTGTAAAGAGCATTTAGAAGGAGATGGCCATTTACAAGTAAAGAAGAGAGGTGTCAAAAGAAGCAAACCCTGCTGACATCTTGATTCTAAATTCTTAGAATGTGGAATTCTGAGAAAACAAATTCCTGTTTATTATTGAAAACTGGGCCTTTTGCATATGACGTTGTAGTAACTCCGCTTACTCACTACCCATCCTCCATCCCAAGGGGCTGATGTTGCTGTTTTCTTGGACATTTATTTACATATTTAGTGACTAACCTCTATCTTCCACACCTGTGCAGCCTATTGTTCATACCAGTTAGTTCGCCTCGCCACCTAGAGATTTGATTTCCCTTGGGTCAGCATAAAACACTTATTTCTCATAGATTGTGCTAAAGGTCTCTTAGCCAGCTATATTTTACTCTTTTACCAGTGGATATGTGTATATATGTGGCTTACAGGCTGCTATGGCAGTTTAAATAATTATGTATTTGCCTTTACATTTTGTTAGGGACTAATAGCTTGGATTTTCCCTATCCCATCACTCCTGAGAGGGTGGAATCTTAGCCTGTACACAGATTTTCAGACTGTCAGAGACAAGAATGATTTTTGTTTTCAAGTCCATTTTCCTAGGAGTTGCCTCTGGGTGAGAACAGCTTAGAGTTCAGCCAGGTTTTGGTGAAGGGTTATGCTGAGGCCTCTAGTGCTGGTGAAGCTTCTGCCCTTTGTGGATTGGTCTGTGTGTGGTTCAGGTATGTTTCCAAGTCTGCCCACGTCCAGCACTGATTGCTTCTGAATGCGTGCAGCCCAGCTCTGCATACAGCCTTCCAGACCACCCAGGTTCTGAGTCATCCCAGGAGGGCTCTTCTTGACTGCTTGTCCCTTGTTCTCTATTAAATTTCTGATGACTCTGTTGTTTTGCTAGTTGCTACTTGTATCATGAGCTAGAGTGCCTGTTAAATTGCTCCCCATCAAGATGTTCATTACTTTTGACAGTGTCCTTAGGCATGAAATTCTCTGGGTTCTGTTCCAAATAAAGTCAGCTCCCTTAGGCAGAGCTGTGGAGTTTTTCATCTTCCAAAGACTTGCCTCTTTGACCTGTCTTTCTGCCTGAGCAGAACCTCTGTGTCACTGAAGAAGAACTGGGAGCAGGACATGGTGCTTTGATTTTACCAGAGTGGCAATCTGTCCCATCAGCAGGGGCATGTGTTGGGGGATATGCATGTCCTCTATCTTCTGGACTTATCTTTACTGGTATAGCACCTGGGCCTTAGAAGTGAGCTGGGCTGAGGATGTTCAGGACCCCAAAATTCTTGACTTGTTGTGAGTAGGATAGAGCTTCTGTCTTATAGATGGGTTAGATGAACAAAAGGAGGCCCGGACCTCTGAGTCATGCCTATAATGGGGCTTCTGCAAAATGTGGCTGGAAGACAAAAGAAAATACCGACATCCCATCATCCTATCACTCCCAGGGAAAACTGCAGCCCCAGACTGGAAATTAGGGAATGGGGAGAAGGTGGGTAGATTGCTTGAGCTAACGAGTTCGAGACCAACTGAGCAATAGTGAGACCCCGTCTCTATTGAAAACAGAAAAACTAGCCAGGGGGCCATTTGCAGTCACAGCTACTTGGGAGGCTGAGGCAAGAAAGATCACTTGACCCTGGGAGTTTGAGGTAGCTTTGAGCTATGGTGCCACTGCACTCTACCAAGGGAGACAGAATGCGACTCAGCCTTGAAAAAAACAAAACAAAACCCCTTCCCCCCCCAATTTAGCTGATTTTCTCATTTTCTTGAAGGAATACTTACTTCTTTGCTTTATGCCCTTAGGACAATACTCTTTAAATAATTATTTTTTGAAAAGTAATTTTCTCCATCTAGCGGTCCTTTGTTAGGGAGATAATCAGAGGTGCTCTTTGCTCTTCTCTAGAATCATCTTTTCTTTTGCCTTATAAGTAATGCAGATAATACAAATAATGACTCCCATCTTTGGGTATATATTTTTCATGACAAAGATTATATCTTCTATTACTTCTCTCTCTATATATATATTTTTATATAGACATAACTTCATTTCAGTTTTTTAAATGATGGACCCACAAATAATTAGTGCACTGTAGGACACAGTAAAGAGCTAGTACACTCTCAGATTGGATCGCAGTTGAACAGCACTTTGTTGTTTTACAATGACACTGACATGATAATAGCACTTTGTCCTCCCTGGAAAGTGGCTAGGATGTTATTAGCAGAGCAAAAAGACAGTGACAATGACAGCCACAGGGCACCAGGCTGGCATGGCAGAGCTGGAAGTAGACTCTAGGGTCCCCTACTTCCAACTCTTCCACCAACCCCCAAACAACACTTAAAGAGCACACTTTTTAATTAATTAATTTATTTTTGAGACACAGTCTTACTCTGTTGCTGTGGGTAGAGTGCCATTGCATCATAGCTCACAGCTACCTCAAACTCTACTGTTCAGGTAATCATCTTGTCTCAACCTCCTGAGTAGCTGGGATTACAGTGCCTGGCTAGTTTTTCTATTTTGAGTAGAGAAGGGGTCTTGCTCTTACTCAAGCTGGCCTTGAACTCTTGAGATTTAGTAATATACCTGCCTTGGCCTCCCAGAGTACTGAGATTACAGGCATAAAGCACCATGCCTGGGCAAAGAAGACAACTCTTTAAAAATAACAGCAACAAACATCTATTTAATTTCTGTCTAGAGTAGTAGCTTATTTACCTACCAAGATTTGGATTTTTATTTTTATTTATTTATTTATTTATTTGAGATAGAGTTTCACTATGCCGCCCTCAGTAGAGTGCCATGGCATCGCAGCTCACAGTAACCTCAAACTCTTGGGCTTAAGTGATTCTCTTGCCTCATCCTCCCAAGTAGCTGGGACTACAGGTGCCCGCCACAATGCCCGGCAATAGATTTGGATTATTTTTAATCTGGAAATTCTCTTTCCATATTACAATTCAGTAACAGTATGATGAAACCTTTGCTTTTGATAAGATTTCCTATGAAATGAGACATTATTTGGAAAGACAAATATTCTCACTGGCAAAATCACTTGATATAGACACCTACTCTTTATTTGATACAATGAGTGAATTTTAAGTATCTCTTTGAGGTTAAAAAAAAAAAAGCCATTGAAACAGAGGAAAAATACCCAACCTTTTAACAGGAGAGGAGACTGGCTGAGCTAATAAAGGGGAATGTTCTGAATTACAACTCATCATTTAACTGAAGGATTCTTTTCAACACAATCACTATTTTGAAAATGAATATTTATCATGACTAAAACCGCATGAAGATTAATTACAAAGCTATTTATTAAGAGACCTTTAAAAACTGTTCTTTGTTTGAAAAACACCCATAAAATTAAGCTCGTTCCTGTTCAGACATTTATGTTAGCAACTGTTAAAAAGAGCAGCGGGCTGCTACCAAATATATCAGAGTGCCCAATTAAATTGCTACAGGTCGTCATGTGTCGTCACAGACTGGCGGAAAGGCTGAAGTTAAAGGCTTTGTTGTAAAGGAAACAATCCGATATCAGTCTCTAATCCACGCATGACAGTAAGCCATATGAAAAGGTGAATAGCATGTCACTTTCAGCTTTTCATAACCATTGTCCACAGTTTAATCTTGATGTAAATCACTGAGACATGACTGGTAAAGGTAAAATCTGCAGCGTCGGTTGAGCCACAATTAGATGAGAATGAGATCGGTGCCCAAAGCCCCTAGGGAGGTGCGAAGATTTCTCCTAACGAGAAAAGAGATCAAAATATGGCAGAGTAATTACCCACCATTTCTACCAGCTCTTTTTCTTCCGGATTCAAAGTACTCAGTCACGTAAACAAATCAACTATAATGTCTGCCTTCCTTTCCTCCCTCCCTCCTCCCCTTCCACCCTTCCCTCACTCCCTCCCCTTCCTCTTTCTCTTCCACCCTTCCTGTCTTTCTACCTTCCAGCCTGCCTGCCTACCTGCCTTCCTCCTTCCACCCTCCTCTCTCCTTCCTTCTTCCCTCCCTTCCATCTTCCTTCTCTCCCTCCCTCCGTCCCTCCCTCCTTCTCTTACACCCTTCCTGTCTTCCTTCCTTCCTTCCTTCCTTCCTTCCTTCCTTCCGTCCTTCCTTCCTTCCTTCCTCTCTCCCTCCCTTTCTTTTCTCCCTCCCTCCCTCCCTTCCTTCTTTCCCTCCCTCCCTCCCTCCCTTTCTTCCATCCCTCCCTCCCTTCCTTCTTTCCCTCCCTCCCTCCCTCCCTCCTTCTTTCCTCCCCCTCCCTTTCCTTCCTTCCCTCCTTCCTTCCTTCTGTTGCCCTGGGTAGAGTGCCATGGCATCGTATCTCACAGCAACCTTCTCCACCTTCTCCCTTTCTTTTCTCCCTTCCCCCCTCCTTCTTTCCTTGATTTCTTTTTCTTTTTTCTATTCATTCACAGTACTTACAGTAGGCTAGGCCCTTTGTTAGACACTAAAGATATAGCAGAGGACAAAATGGACCCCTCCCTGTCCTCAACACTCACATTCTAAAGGCAGAGGTTACAGGAGTTACATACAGACAGTGCACAACACACCAACACAAGGTGAGTCAAGGTTATGGTCACTGTTAATGCAAGAAGTAAGCTGGTTAATGTGGCAGAACTTGTCTAGAGCAGGGTGGTGGTGTGGTGCCGCGGGGTAGAGATCAAGTCCATTAGGGAAGGCTTCTTTGAAAACATATATCTGAGACCTGAGAGAGGAGCTGACTGTGAGAAGAACATTCCAAGCAGAGGAAAAAGCAAGAGCAAAACCCCTGGGATGGCCCAGGGTGTGGTGGACTCAAGAACTAGAAAGGAGGCCCAGGAGATGGCCCTGGGGATACCAGTGTGTGCAAGAACATGTCATGACAAACAGTTTTTGCTTGATCAAACTGTAGTCAGCCTTCCAAACTTTCTCCTACACCCATCTTTGTACTTCCTTGTAATATCCAGTTGTGGCAAAGAACCTTGGTAAGTTAGTTTAGCAAGAACTCCCTACCTTCAATATCTGATCAACTTCCTTGCTCTCCATGACCCTCAGGCGGTGTCTGGTCACCCTGGCCTGTCCAGTTAGGTCAGTCTAGTGAGAATCCTCCTTGCCCCTAATGTTTCCTCTTAGTAATTTTCCATCCATTGACGCCTAACCCTGCTCCTTGGTTATAAATTCCCACTTGACTGCGTGGTGCTCTGGCCAAGTTTCTTCCCCTATTGCAAGTGGTCCCTATGTCTCTTGTGATGGTCCTGTATACAACTTTTCCTTATTATGCTTAACAAGTATCACTGAATAATTTGTTAACAGTAGCAATAATAACAGCCAGCATTTGCTGAGAGCTTGCTGCTGTGTATGAGCAACTTGGAAAAACTAACATGTATTATCTCATATAACCCTCATAATAAACTGAGCAGGGAGGTGTTATTATTACCTTCTTTGTAAAGGTGAGGAAACTAAATCTCAAGACAGGTTAGATAATTTACCTAAATAAGGCCCAAATCAGGAGTTGAACCAAGGTTGTCTGACTCTAGCATCTGTGAGCTTAAGCACTCTATGCTTTGGTAACAGGGGAAGGCCATCGCAACAAAGCTAGCAGGCCAGAGAGGAGCTCTGTCATTATCTAAAAATACCGCAGACCTCATCCCTGTGATCGTGCAGAAGCAGCTCTGCAGAGAAAGTTACATAGGCACAATATTTGCCATCAGGGTATTTATAACCAGATACAAGCCAAACATACATGGCTTATATCATGAGGTAGAAAAATATTAAATCAAAAAACAAATGGTTGCAGTTCTGATATCACCTGCAGGTCAAAACCTTAATGCTGGTGCACTCTAGTTCTTAGCAAAGTAAGTTTATTCATTTCAGACTGAAATCTTACTCTATTATTCCCCAAAAAGGCTTCCCCCATTACCATGTTGTTTTGTCTTTCTGCTTTCAAAGGGTGATGCAGGAGTACTTCTATGCTTTTGCACAGTTAGAATTTACTGAACAAATTTTATTAAATTCTGGGACTTTGGCTAATAGACTAGCTTGCAAGTTTAGAATTTACTGAAAAAATTTTATTAAATTCTGGGACTTTGACTAAAAGACTAGCTTGCAAGTCAGATGATGGTGGATCAGCTCATGAGAGTCATCCAGAAATATTTACCTCCCTGGAGGTTTATGTTTTCATTTCAAGGGGAAAAATGAGACCCAGGGCCAATGTGTGAGTCCTGGGTTATAAAGCTGGAAACACCAGATTTATTTTCAGTGCAATGGCTAAGAGTAACAATTCCTTCTTAAGGAGCAAAGGGGCTTCTCTCACCTTTTAGGAAAAGCGGGAGATGACTGTCCCTTTTCTAGATAACTGCCCAGGTTCTTATTTGGGGGGTTCTTTGCCTATAGCAGATCCTGCTACTTATTAGAAGAAATTGGCTCTCATCACACTGCCCCAGGGGTAAGAACTGGGGCAAAGGGAACTGGGGTGGAAATTATTAATTTTGTGAGTACTAATAATCAATCTGTTCTTCTCTGGGAGTCTGGTGTTTGCATCCAGGGCAATGCTAATAACTGCAGATACCGATAACTTACTTTCCATTCAGTTCCTTCTACCTTCTGGGCATCAATTGGCAAGACAGGACCTGAGAAGCAGCAACCTGCATAGGTGGATAGTGGGAAAGGCGCATGAGGGGCATTTCGGTGACAGGGAGCTTGGCCTCTGGGCCAGCTTTTTTCCTGCACTCCAGTTTCAGGAAAGGAGGAAGTGGACTAAACTGGACAGTGCAGTTAAATGTAGACAGAGGAAGCTGTGTTTCCAGTGTGTACAACAAGGACAACATATGGGGTCAGTCAAGTTCATGAACTCATCCTAAAAAAAGGGCTACATGAAATAAAAAAAGTGCTATCACATTTCTGAATATCACTAGGGTCGCCTTCGAGGATATTTCCTTTGGGAAGCTGAGACCAGTGCGTAGCCCACCCTTCAAAACAACTCTTTTTCTGGAATGGTCATCAGAGCTGTCATGGTACAAAGTTGGACAATTAAGTTCGTGACCTCATCCTAGCAAAAGTGCTACATATGTCACTGCTGAACATCACTATGTTCACCAGATGACCAAGGGGAGTACTCTGAAGGTGATTGTAATGATATTCAGCAGTAAGATATGTGTACTTTTTCTAGAATAAGTTCTCGAACTTAACAGTCAGACCACCATATTCTCAAGGTCACAGTAGACTCTCCATAAATGTTTGCACAAGAAAGCACATGAGAGAGGGAGGGAGGAAGACAGGAAGGGTCTAACAAAGTTTATCTGTTAGAGCATACTCAGAAGATGGGACAGAAACAATATTCTGGCAGGCACATATCAAAAATGACAATCTTAAGGAATGTGTAGCTAATATCCTAATACCTAATATGAAATGATCCCAAGTGTCCAAGGGGGCACAACAGTTAGAAATGATGATCTAGTCTCTCGCTCGCTCTTTTTTTTCCTTTAGCAACAGTGCCTCCTTCTTGCCCAGGCTGGAGTGCAGGTGCGATCACAGCTCACTGCTACCCCACATCCTGGGCTCTAGTGGTCCTCCTGGTTCAGCTGTCCCAGTAGCTGGGACTACATGTATGTGCCACCACACTTGGATAATTTTTAAATTTTCTGTCAAAAGAGGGTGACACTGCATTGCCCAGGCTGCCGAGAACGCTTGGCCTCAAGCAATCCCCATTCCCCCCACAGCCTCTGAAAGTGTTGGGATTATGGCTTTGATCTACTCTTCAATAATGAAGGAAGAAACTGGAGCAGCTGACCAAACAGATATGATCTAAGAGCTCTGGACACTACCAGGGAACCTTGTCAGCAATTGCCTGTAAATACAAAAAGTGGGAGCCATTCTTTCCCTACCTTGGTGTCTTAATTTCTCACAGAGATTTTGGACAAAACAGAACACTACTTACCGGGTAGATCTCTGATTACATTGTGTGGGTTGCTTTGCTCCTGAAAGGGATGAAATGTGCTATCCTGGCACACTGACTATTGAGGTAAGGCCGCCAGACACACAGCAAGTCCCCCGAGCACTCTGACATTCATGTTCTTCCTTAAAAGCGGAAGATGAAATCCCCACCTGAAAGATGCCCTCCCAGAAAGGAAACAACATTCTTATTGTCAAGGCTGGGAATTTGAGAGCAAGAGAATTCTGAAGAGACCCTGTAAAAATAACAAATCTATTAGGCCTCCCTACATAATTTAGTTGTTTTCTTCACAACCTAGTTTTTGTCCAACTCTATATATAAGTATCTTATTCTGTTCTCTGAATATTCCTTTCTTTATGAGGGCTTCTGTGCCACATAATACTTGTATTATGCTTTTCTACCAGCTAGATATTATGTCAATTTAATTCTTGAGCTCAGCTAGAAGCCTACGTGGATGAAGGTCGAATTTTCCTGCCTCTATATCCCCCAAAAGAATACCATCAGATTGTGATATCATTGGAGAAAATGTTTGAATAATTTTCCTGTCTCTAAAAGTCTCTCACCAGCTATAAATAACTTAGAACATTGCATTTTGGTTGAGGAAAGGAAGATATCAGCTTTTTGGGCCCAGGATCTAGAAATATAATGACTGATCAGGGCCTATGGCTCACAAAATATAGAACAGCTTTTGACCCAAGGCAAAGTTTGGGTCTCAGCTGACACCATCAGCTCATTTTGAAACAATGGCCTTGCATTTTCAGAAATCCTTCACTATAAAATATTTTGCTGTCTTCTTAATGACCATTAAAGATGTTAAAGGTAATTCGCTCAATACTTTTTATTTTCTTATTAAAGGGTAAGTGTGACATGCTTGGCATTTTCTCCTAAGGGTTCAGAGTTCATGAAAATCACATTATCTTACTGTGGATTATTGCCCAGCCTGAAACAGAAAAAGGTCATATATGCGTCCTTGGATTTTAGCCATTGTCAACAGCAGTAGACACTTTAATGGGCCTTCCTGGAAATCAGCAGCCAGAATTTATGGGCAAGATAAGAACACGGGAGTCAGGTCATAGGCTGGTGGACCTTACCGCTGATTAAGTACAACAATGGCCAACACAGGCTAGTGACAGAGTTGGATGAAGCTCAGAGCTCAGGACACAGTCGCAAGGCAAAGGCTCAGTTATTGTAGATGCGGCACAAAGAAATGCAAGTCTGAGAATTCATTTATTTGCTCAAGAAACATTTAGCAAGCACATTGGCCAAGTGTGATGGCTCACACCTATAATCCCAGCACTTTGGGAGGCCGAGGTGGTAGGATCACTTGAGGTCAGGAGCTCAAGGCCAACCTGGGCAACATAGCATACTCCATCTCTATAAAAAAATAACAGTATAAAAAATAGATAAATAAAATTAAAACATAAAAAGCCATACCAGTACTAGGCATAATGCTAGGCACTGGGAGGCACTTGCGCTAAGTGTGTAGGGCTGATGGATGAATAAATGGACATGACAGTGTACCTCTCTGCACATGTTTGCAATATGCATGGCCATCAGTACAGCATGGTCAAGGGGCGTCTGTCGCAGCCTAGCAGTGGGGCAGGGGGCCCAGAGGCAGGCCAGAGAAGGCTTCATGGAGAATGGGGCCCGGAGTGGAGTTGTCACAGATACAGAGCAATTCACCAGACAAAGGAGAGAAGCACTGCCGTCATCAGGGACAGCAGGCTGGTGTCCTGGTCTCACATGGTGTTGCTGCAGATTGCAGACCAAAGTGAATTAACACAAGACCCAGATCCAGTGTCCAGCTGTGCAGACAGAGGGTTGGAGGAGTGGAGCCTGAAAAGGCCTCATGTACTATGGTCATAGCCAGGGAAGTAGTAACCCTGGAAAGGTGAAAACAGTCCAGGAGGGCCATGTATGAGGACTCAGGGCACAAACTCCAATCGCCGGGAAATTTAAGGAACGTTGAAAAACTAGACCGAAGTTGACAAAACAGTGAGACTAGCTACAGCTTGACCTATTTCTTGGCTAGAGATTTCCTGCTATTTATACCTTGAACTGTGGCAAGAACCCGTCCCAAAGTCAGAGCATGGCCCTGGGTCTACAGGTGAGTGTTACAAACTGCTACAGGGCCAGGGAGACTGCAGCCCCAAGACTAGGGACGCACAGAGACTGAGGGACACGGCGTCAGCAAACCAAAAAATAAGGGCACAAGCTGAGTTGGTGAGACTTGATGAGTGAGGCAGTTTTCTGACCTAGTTCGGGCTTTCTCTGTCTCTTCCTGTGTGGCAGGAATCAATCCCAGCACAGCTGGAGCTGGGCTCATAGACGGAAGCATGCAATTTGAAGCACCTGGCCAAGATAACCTGCGCAGAGCAGGGGCACAGCTGCAGCTTTTGTATGTGAATCCTCTCGTGGGTGGGGGTGGGGGCTCGTATTAAAAAAAATAAATAAAAGCTGCTGCAAAGATGGATCTAGCCGACTTCTCCACCGTTATTAAACACTTTGTCTCAGAGCTGACTTTCTATTGCCCTTAAGTGCAGAGAACAGCAACAGGAAACTCAGCAGTGCACCAACTCATTTTCTCACAATCACACTGGGACAACTTCTATGATCTTGTCTTTCAGTAAAATACAAAGATCCTTTAGCAACCGGCTCCGGGTTAACCTCTTAAAGACCATGCACACATGCACAGTTTAAAATATTTGCACTACACAGTTCTAAACATCTCCAGTTGTCCAAAAGGAGTATACATATATGTGTGGCATATACACACATACAGTGTAAATATACAAATATTTATATGAGGGTTGGGCTCAGCGGCTCACTCCTGTAATCCCAGCATTCTGGGAGGCCAAGACGGGCAGATTGCCTGAGCTCAAGAGTTCAAGACCAGCCTGCGCTAGAGTGAGACCCTGTCTCTAAAAAAATAGCCAAGGGTTGTGGCACCTGTAGTCCCAACTACTTGGGAGGCTGAGGCAAGAGGATCACTTGCACCCAGGAATCTGAAGTTGCTGTGAACAATAACACCATAGCACTCTCAGGGCGACAGAATAAGACTGTCTCAAAAAGAAAAAAGAACGATAAGCCATGCATGTATAGTTGTAAAGAAATGAGGATGTGTTTCTTCTTGGAAGATCCTTTTGGAGATTTATAGGTGCTTAACAACCTAAAATGACTCTTCCCCTGCCCTGCCTCGCAGCAGCCACCTCAGTGCTCTGATGATGGTTACATATGGTGCTGAAAGACATTTTTTATTTTTAAATCACAGGAACCCCGAAATATCAATTTCAAAGGCACATTTCAAAGGCAACCTCTAAAATAGATATAGCCTCTCAGACAGCTGTCCCAGATTAATGAAACCTTCCTTTCCCCTCCAGGGCAATGAGAACCTCCTACAGGACATCGCACAGGCACCCTGAGGCACAGGATGCCGCTCTGGCATCCTCTCCAGAGCGCGGATTTCCTTCCCTTTACTTTCTGTACATTTAGAGCAGTAGACTTTCAGTTCTACCTTAAAGACAGATGTGCATGGCAATAGCTAGTAATTTGGCCCAGAATATTGTGGTACCAGTTGAAACATTATAAGAAAAACTACAAAATTTTACAAAATATGTACAACAGATTCTCTATGTGTAGGCCACCTCTTTGTAAAATTTTGTAATGAATATTTTGTAAATAAAGGTATATTTAGCTATAACTTCCCATTTTCCTATGTATGATAACTTCTGGGACACCTTGGGTATCATTGTGGCAGAGGAAGAAGCCACTGGGGTTGAACCTATACGCAATTCAGTCCTCAACAGGCACTGCCATGCCCCCCTCAGGCCTCGACAGGTACTGCCATGCCCCACCCCCTCACCTAGGTCCTTGACAGGCACTGCCATGCACCCCTTATACTCTTTTCAAACTGGAGTGTGGCATGGGAGGACTGAGATAATATATTAACAGTCAGTTTAAGAAGAATAGATATTTTTCCAGAAGGGGAAAAAAACCACATTATTTAATCTCTTTTTTCCAACATATCAAGGCTTTGCCCACTGACATTATTCTTGTAATCATTAGTAGTTTACTGCAAAAATGCAGAGGTACAAAAGGGCAACATGGAAAATGGGAGAGAAAAACAGGAGAAAAAGTTATCTATTTAGATGATGAAACAAAAAAATGTCAATTAATTTGAAGAAGCAAAACTGAGGCTACCACACTAGTGTACTCCCTAGCTATTGACCTAGTGATTTTTCTGAATAAAACTTATCATCTAAAACCACAACAGAACATAATTGTGAAGATCACCTATTTACTACAAAATACTAAAACAGCTATTAAAATACTATTTTATTGCCAATTTCTCTTCTAATGTAATAGTGAATTAAGATCTCAGAAAATAAGACCCAAAAGATAGGCAATTTTAAAATATCTATCCCAGGTATGGCACAGGTTGTATTAAAAATGTTCATATGTAATTTCTTGACTTGTTCAATTAAATTATCCAATCACGGTGAAAATGCACAGAGAAAGTTCATTTTATGTGGTTTAAGGCTGCATAAAATAGGTTCATATGCAAAAACAAACAAACAAACAAAAGACAAAAAAAAAAAACAAAAACAAAAAAATCACTGACTATGATAATCCCCAGCAAGACTGAGGTTTTTCAAAAAGCATTTTGAGTTTGAGATAAACCTTATTTTAATGAGATAATCTTCATTTGTTAGAGATACAATATTTCTCCTTAAGAACACCACCAAGTTCAGCAACAGCATTCCATGTCACTAGATGCAATTATATGGGCCCTTCCCATCCATGGGTTCTACATCTGTGGATTCACCCAACTAGTGATGAAAAATATTCAGAAAAAAATTGCATCTGTACTGAATATGTGCAGACTTTTCCCCCCTTGTCATTATTCCTAAACAATAAAGTAGATCAACTATCTACACAGCATTTACAGTTTAATTGGTATTATAAGTAATCTAGAGATGATTTCATGTATATGGGAGGATGCACATAAGTTCTATGCAAAGTCTATACTTTTCCATATCAGGAACTTGAGCATCTGAGGATTTTGGTATCCTTGGGGGTCCTGGAACCAATCACTCTCTTATATGGATGTATCTCCTGCAACTGCTGATTTCATATGTGAAAATATGATTATACTACTTATCACTTCTGTGCCACTTTCTGTTTTCTAAATCCTTTACAATCTCCTTATGTTATTCAAATGAAGCCCCCGTACACAGGAAGGCATGATCCATGGGAACACCTGCAACCACTGAGCCCTACACAGATGAGAGGGTCCTTAAAAGATAATACTAGTAGAGATCCAGAACCTCACAAACTTCCAACGCTGGGCCATGTTTACAAAAATGGAGAGGAAAACACACGTCCAAGGTCAGAGTCAATGATAGGAACCAGTGCAGGGTATCTTGACTTTCAGTATGACATTTTTGGCTACAAAAGATTATGCTACTCAAAAGACCTCAAGCAAATTGCTAAGTGTTGGAAAATACTGAATTTTTTAAACTTATTTTCCTGAAATGCCTGAAAATTGTTCCTCTACAGAATGTGCCTAGTATTCTAGATTTAGTATTCTACATTTAAAACAATTAAAGAGCTTGCATCGTTACAAGAAGTATTTTTGGTTTGGTAAGGGAGAGAAAGGAGAAAGGCATTTGCAGTCAAAGGTCATCCATGAGCACAATTGTGCTATCTAAACCTAATTAATAAAATCACAATAGAAGGGCTACAGAAATGTGACAGCTAAGTTACCACTGTAATGCAGTCAATGTAAGAAAATAAAGATGTCCCTTGGATAAGTTGCACAGAATGAAAAATTAACATAATGATATTTGGAAATGAAGACAAGAAGAATCTTTAAAGATTCTGTATGTTTAAGTGGAACTCACCAAAAGGCTTCTGATTTCCAGTCTACACTAAAGCCTGACACACATACATAATGGCTTGGGCAAGCATGCAGCTGTCAACACGAGTACCACCCACAGCACTGCAATATTACAGCACTGTC
Organism: Perodicticus potto; assembly: GCA_963574655.1. Lineage (NCBI taxonomy): Eukaryota > Metazoa > Chordata > Mammalia > Primates > Lorisidae > Perodicticus > Perodicticus potto. Next base: position 24,984 of record CAUYRH010141221.1, read on the forward strand.
TCTTTATAAAAACTGTGTCAGGTCGTACTGGGAAGCCCCTCTACCTCTGTCCATTATATAGACAGATGACTCTCTTTTTCTGGAAAAGAAAATTCCAGAGGCATTGTTGATACAAATACACACTCGTCACCTTGAGTGAAGAAAGATAGAAGCATGTGAACACAGATAGTACCTGGAAGAATGATTGTTTAATTGGAATGGATTAAGTAAATGGATGTACAAATAGCAACAGCAAATTTGGGATTCCAGTGACACCTAAGTGTGCATTAGCATCTGTCCTCATTTCAGCCCGTATAAGTTCAGGACATTCACTTACCGGATATTTATACATTGAACACCTACCATATTAGTTACTAGGAAAACAGTGGTGACCAAGACAGACTCCACCCTTGCCCTTGGGAAGCTTACATCCCAGTAGAGAGGGCAGGCACCACCTCCTCCCAGCACACACACACCCTTCTCATCACAAATGTGGATGAACAGAGAACAGCCCCTGGGGAGAAGTGTCAGGAGCACAGCAGAAGAGGAGCTGAGGGGCACTGTGTAGGTCAGGGAAGGGTACTCAGAGAAGATGACATTTTAGCAAAGCCCTTTTAAAGGAGAATGTAGGAAGCAGGAGACAAAGATCAGCAAGAATAGCAATAAATTTGACTTTTGCAAAAACTGTAAGGAAATCATTCACTCTGCTTGGTGAAGAGGTGGCCCTTGGAAGGAGCCATGAGGGGTGAGGGCCATGTGGAGAAGGATTCACAGAAGAAGGGACTATTTGCATATAATTCTACTAAAAAAAAAAAAAGCAGAGGCATAAATATACAGTGGACTTTCTATAAGGTGACCACCCAAGGGACTGTAACAAACTGGTCAGCGTAAGGAGGTGGTCAACATACGGAACTAGGCCTACTGTATTGGTATGTACATGTGGTGCCTGTCCAGTCTATGACAAAAGTAGGTCAACTTAAGGAGGGAGGTCAGTGTAGGGAGGTGGCCAACTATGGAGGTTTTGTTATATTTCCTAAACCTTAAGAGAAGAAAGTCAAACTGTGTGTGGGTTCATGTCATTCAGGCCATGATAAATCTTGTAATTCCAAATAATGAATAGAATAATACTATTTCAAGATAAAACACAGAGAGCTATAATACTTGAAGGTGCAGTGGGCAAGCTTTTCCTCAAAAGGGCACATAGTAATAGTTTAAGCTCTGTGGGCCATACTTTTTCTGTCACCACTACCCTGTTGGACCTAGCTAGTGCCAAAAACAGCCACAGACAATACATAAGGGAAGATGTATGGCTGTGTCCTAGTAAAGCTTTATTTACACTCACAGGAGATTAGCCAGATTTGGCCCGTGGGTTGAAGTTTGCCGACTTCCGCTTTAGAGGATTGGGGGCAATGCAAAATAATATCTAGCAGAACAGCTCTGACAGAGTAAACAGATTCCTAAAATGAACCAGAAAAGGGCAGCAAGAAATTCTACTGGACTGGATTAACTAGATGCTCTAATGTTATACTAGCCACGGGCACAAAGTTATATGATAGTATAAAGAGAAACGTAACTTTCTATTGCCTCTGCAAATGCCAGAGGAACATTTGTCAAAGATCTTATTTTTAAAATGTTGTATGAATGCTTCTGGCATGAGGTGGGAAGCTGGCACAGATGACTCCCAAGTACCCATCCAACTTTAAAATTCTAAGATTCCAAAATTTAAATTATAATACGATTACTAATATCTGGATGAATTTCAAAAGCAGTTGAAATGATGTTTTATGATCCCCTCTTTTTTTCCTGGCTTAACTTTGCAAATTCTAGAATGCTAATTTGTGAAGCTTGGCAGCTCAAGCAATAACCGACTATTTCCTAGTCACTGTGCAATTGCTTTCTTTTAGTTGAGGATGAATTGGTACAGCGTGTAAAATCTGAAAACTAAAAATGGATGCATTAGACGACTCATTTATTTTCACTAAAATGACTCAACCACCCCTAAACCACTTAACTACTTTCTACACCAACCAGTGAATACCCTGACTAAGCATTCACACGATATAATCATTAAGCACATAGTCATGGATCACCTGATCTACATTAAGGTATAAAAAATGCTTATTAATCAAGCGAATGAACATAAAACCCTAAGCTATGGTGCCTGGGTTCAAATTTCAGCTCCGCCACTTACTAGCTATATGATCCTGGGGGATCTTCCTTAACCTTCCTTGCTCATTGATAAAATGGGTAGAAAAATACCTACTTCATACAGCATTACGAGAAGAAAATGAGATGTTAACTGTAAAGTGCCTGGTATAGTGCCTTTTACAGTAAAACTTCATATCATAGTCAAACTTCAGTGAATGTTGATAATTGTATTTCCACTTCTATTTTCAGTTTACTTGGTACAATAGTTATCTAGCCTGTAAACAACATATAATTCTAAGGCAGAAATGGATCTTCCAAGAGAGCCTGGTGTCCTGCTGATTTCTGGCAAAACAGTCCTCACTTAAAATTTTACTCTAAATTATCTCGCTTTCAAAAGAAAAAAAGGAAAACAACACAAAATGAAAGCTTGTTAAATAATTCTAATACTTTTATTTACTGTGTGCAATGAATGCATGTTGCTGAATGTATAAGGGCTACAGGGGTATAATTCCTGTTATCCAAAAATCTAAAATCTTTTTAATAATACATAATCTGTAAACAGATAAAAGTTACTAATGTACTCTACATATTTGTTGAGCATTTATTAGGGACCAGGCCTTGGTAATGCAAGGACGCTTCAGTTACATTCTAGGGAGGCAAGTCACATCAACTCTGTGTGAGCCTTCTTTCCTCATCTTTGAAATGGGGGTAGATTTTGCGAGAATCGAATGAGAATTGAATTGCTGCATAACAGTCTGCAACTTGCCAGGCTTGCAATACCCTATGTGCTTTGAGTAGAGGCAGTTGGTGGGGGAAGCAGAGATTCAGTCCTCCCCCAAGAAGGTGGCAACAGAAGAGTTATTTGGAAGAGATTTGGGAGGCAGGGAAATTCAGTAAGAATATCCCATGCAGTGAGGACAACACACACTAAGGCAAAGGCTTCCGACAGGGCTCAGGAGGGTGAGACATCACTGCCCCTACAGTACAAGGATTGCTCCAGATTCAAATCCCTCTAATGCAGCCACCATTTGCCTATGAGAACTATATGGTAAAATAAAATCTGTAAAGAACTAAAAGTAGACGTATCTGTTGATCCAGCAATCCCACTACTAGGCATTTATCTGAAGCACAAAAGGACGTTTTACTGACATGACACTTACACTTGAATATTTATAGCATCACGATTCACAATTGTGAAGATGTGAAAACAACCCAGCTGCTCATCAATACATGAATGGATTGATAAAGTGTGTACATATACACACACTAACACTATGGAGTACTGCTCACCCATAAAAAATTGTGACCTAAAAGAAATTAAAAAACTGTGATCTAGTATCTTTGATAACAACATAGATGGAACTGGAGACCATTCTTCGAAGTGAAGAATCCCGAGAAGGGAAAAACAAACACCACATGTACTCAATACCCAATTGAGCTACTCGATCAATACTTATGTGCCCATATGGAAGTAATTCTCAAAGGAAATTTAGTAGGGGGAGGTGGGAAGAGTGGGAGGGTAAAATCACTCTTAATGGGTGCAATGCACATATTCTGGGTGAAGGGCACACTTACAACATCAACTTCAAATGAACAAATGCAAATTATATAACTAAAATTTGTGTACTCCTGTAATACTCTGAAATAAAAAATAAATTAGAAAAATCTGATCATGCTTATGTCTCCAGTCCTTGCTTAAGAATCTTGAATAAACTTTTGTCCATTGAGTAAAATGAATGGAATATTTCACGATCGAGTCATGATCTTTTCAGCTTTATCTCCTGGAGTCTGGTCACCTTGGTCTTTTTCATGCATGGTCCCTGGAGGTGGCTCAGGTTTTGGAGGTAGACAAGACTTTTCTATTTAGTTGCCTGGGCCAGTTATTTAAACTCTTGAGAGATCGATTTCCTCATTTGCAAAGTGGGAATAATAATAGCACCTACTGTGTAAAATTGATAGCAGGAATTAAATGAAACAACACATGACATACTGTCTAGTGCATAAAGACTCAGCAAACAGACTGTTAAGAATATGTCAAAATGGTATTTTGGGGAGGTTAAGATAAGGATGGCTTGGAAAATGGAATTTTGGAATGAGGTTAGCATAAGACACACACAGGTAAGGAAGCTGCAGGTGCAGCTGAGATGTTCGGCAGTGTCTGGGATGGTGGCTGGCAGGGAGCATGTTAGGAAGGGAGGGATTTGACAGTACTGGGAAAAAATAACTGAGGTCTAGTGAGGGGCTGGATAAGTAGAGGGGGAAAAAGTGAGGGATGAATCAAAGATGATGACCTTAAGATTTTGACCTTGCGATAAAGGTGGTTGTAAAGAAATGGAGAAGTCAAAGAGGTGGGAATTTGAAATTTCACAACTGATAAGTATACAAACTTCTAAGACAAATGCCACATTCAAAAGAGAGAAATTTATAAACCTAAAATTATTACATGACTGTGTTAATTAAATTTCTTAGTCTGAATCCTATAACTTTTCTTTTAGCCTTCATGCCCCAAAGCATCCCTGCTGTCCTTTCTTTGCATCCTTCCTAGCTAATCTTCTCCTCTCCTGCCCTCAAATACTATCTTTGTCCAGCTTAAAGCCACCATCTTGTTCTTTTCCTGTTAATTGCCTCCTTAGGGTGGGAGGTTGGGGGTAGGAGTCATCTTACTCTTAATATCTTATTGAACTCAGGCCTTCAGTTTACCTGCCCAAGGCACCTTCCTCTAAATTCAAACTGTACAAAATTTTCCATACCTAGAAAGAGGCACAAGTGAAAATGATAACAAAAATATCAGAAGAGAACGAGTAATTTCACAGTCAAGGGAGATATAAATTATTCGAGATTTTAATACCAATGTATATGTTATTTACCAGTATTTTTTCTTAAATGGAAATGGATCAAAACATGTTAAACCTTCCTTGTCTTTCATGAAATATTTTCTTATGTGTAACATTTACAGTTTCTTGATCCCCAAAGAAGACTAGAATACATGGGCAATTCAGCCCCACTATAAATTTCGGGCTGAAACATTTGAGTTTCTTATTACTAGAAATGATCAGGGGACATAATTAAAGAGGGCACTACTGCTGGGCTCATGTGTGCCAAAGACAAGGCGTGCTACCTGTCAACATACACGGTGCCTTCCTGGAGAGGTGAAGCATCTCAGCTGTTCCACAGTGGATCTGGTCTGGATGTAGGACCAACATCAATACCGCAAAAACAAACTACAAAAAACACAGAAACTGAAGAGTGTGCTCAGAAACTAAAACACATTAGGAAACATCAGGAGAACGTAGCTCCAAGCTCTCTCTGGCCATAACCAAATGATTAGTGGGCATTAAAATTTTAAGGTTACTGTGGTACTTCATTCAAGAAATTCATTCAATTTATCAAAGGTAGGGTGTGAGGAGATTCACGGATGACTCCCTGGTTTCTAACTTATGCAGGTGGGTAGTGGTAGTATCAATGGAGACGGCAGAGAGCAGAAGAGGGAGAAGGAGGTGAGGGGGCGCTAGCTTATGAGTTCGTTTTGGAAACAGAAAGTTTGAAATGGCCATGAAATACCAGTGGATGTCCTCATATTTAGTACACAGGTAGAAACATGATCAATAGTAATTCAAGTCTGAGTTATTAAAGGGAATCGATTTAGGCTAATAATTAAAACCATGCCACTCTTGCTTTTCTTTTGCTATTTAAATATTTAGCAATTGTTTAAATCTACTTTCAGTATATAGCTTGAATTGATTTCTTTTAAGTCTAGCCTCATGGGTGACATAATACTCCAATGGGTTGATCTCAAGATGGCAACATTCTTGCTTCAAAATTCTCTTTAATAAACTCTAGTTTAATCTCTAGACATCGTCTCCTAAAATACGTTTTAAATAATCTCATGAAAGGACAGCTCATTCTTTTCAGCCACATGGACAGATAATGTAGGTGACTGTCACCTGGGCTGATGTGCCTGGATTTGAGTCCTGCTTAGCACTGTGTTCTTTGGAAAGTTATTCAGCTTCTCTGTGCCTCAGTTTCTTCATCTGTGAAATGAAGAATATGTTTTAACTTATGGCTTAGTATAGAACTGCAAAAAAATTATACATGAACTTGAGAAGAATTGTTATTCCCCAACTCCTGCACGAAGAATTCTATATATGACCCCTGAATGTAGTTTTTTAATGTGTTTTCATACTGAGTATATCTTCAGTGAGATTTTGGGGAACTTTCTTTAACATTCATTGAGGAAAAATACTTTGCAATTTGTTACTGTGATAGGGAATTTGTCCATTTCTCCCTGTAGATATATACAATTTTCACACTGGGCTGTAGTAAGGACTAAGTGAGGTCACTCTGGTAAAGTGGTTCAAGTAATGCCTGGCATACACCTAAGTGCTTAATATATGTTAGTTATTATGTTTTTGGTTATAAAGAAATACTAAGAAAGGCCATAGACATTTGAAGTCGGTACTGTGTATCACCATAATTACTCTGTTAAATGTGTACCTTATTTGATTTATAATTCTCAGATTGCAGTGGAAGACTAAAGGAATACTAATGCTAAGGCTGTTTTTTTTTTTTTTTTAAAACACAGTATCATCATTTATCTAAACTTAGTCTTTTAAATAAATGAGACGTTTTAGGTTAAAATTTCTAGCACATGACAAGAATACAACCAGAACAAAATAAACCCAGCCAACATGCCTTTTCTTCTTTTCTTTTTTTGTCTTATAATTCTTCTCAAGTTGCATCTTTTTACTACACTAGTAAAATGTTAGTCCTTGGAGGTTCTTATAGAGCAAACAAATACTTGAAAATATGAGCTGTTATAAATACTATTATACTGTTTTATAATTATAGCATACAAAAATAAAATTTCTTACATATAATAGAATAATACCTACTGTATACATATGCAATACATACAGAGAATAATACATGCATACTTAACAGGTTATTTAATAAAAATGCCAGTATCAGTAATATTGTCTATGTAGAAATTACTGTGCTATTGTGAAGGGCTGAGTTGGCCAAGTAAACAGTATCACCCTCACTCTCACCACACACACACACACAGAGACACATTTATTCACATGCATATACAATATATATATATATCATGCAAGGATTGAGGTAGCCTTATCAGCCTTTCATCTTGATGGTATATTAGGTCCATGACACATGACAAATAAATATAATATCCCACAATTAGATTTCAGTTATCTTACAGGTATCTGAAACATTAAAGGTACTCAAATAGCACCAATAATTCTTAACTTCTAAATTATTTCTTACATAAAAGTATAGAACAGTAAAAGAGTAAGATTTATCTCAGAATACATTAACTTGCAGAATATTTACAGAATATTGAAATAGATAAACACACAATGGGATTAAATCCTTTGCTAAGTTTGACAATATATTCCACCAAAACTTTATTAATCTACTCCTCTTCAGCAGGAAGTTTGAATTTTCTGCTGACAAACTTACTTGGGTTAACCAATATCAAAGTGACAATTCGACCTCAAAAACACATAAGAAAGAACAGAAATGTATTCAATATTTGCATTAATATTGTAGTGAATGAATCCTCTGCTGGCTGAAATTTGATTTGTTTTGCGTCTGGGTATAAGGCTGCATCAGGCAAATTGGCTATGAAAACAATTTTTTAGGGAACAAGAAATAAAAAAATGGAATAATTTTGGACATACTGCAAATCAGTTCAAAACCAAGAACCTATGAACATTTGTATGGGGTAAACGTATGTCTTAAAGAATCTTTAAGTTTCTGCCTAAGCTGTGGTGGCTTCACTATGACGAGAAGACAGAATGTAATTTGCAAACTTCTTGCTTGATCCTTGGCAGTCACTCTTGAGGAAAAGAAGATTTCTTACCATAATCATCAGCAATGTAGAGAACTAGAAATATCTTGTATAGATGAAAAAGTATGTTGAATATTTGCAGAGCCATTCAAGAATCAGATGACTACATTATGAGTACTTTTTATAAAGTGTGCTCATCTTGTAGAGTCCCAAATAAAAATTTATTAGCCTTGTAGAATTATATTGGAGAAAAAGAATGTATAGCCATCTCCATTAATCTCTAAATTTTTGGTTGGGACTTTGGTCAGCTGAAAGGTCTACACAAGTCTTCTGAGCTATACATGTTAAACTCCAACCAAGAGCTAATTTTTTCAATACATTCTCTCTGGTCTTGAAAGTGACCTTGAAGGTAACAGTAACCACTGCCCCTATTTTACAGGTACAGATTCTGGAGTTCATAGAGCAGTCCAAGCTCTATGACATTTTCCAAGCTCACACAATGAATAAGTGAAAGAACTGGGTTTTGAGCTCAAATCTTTCTGAATCCAAAATCTTGCCCTTTCAACTGTTATCTTCAAATATGTTCTGTTAGTTAACTGATTGCCTCACTTATACTTTTGTGCATGATTTTAGGCATCATTTTGTATGATCTGTATCCCGAAATTGCAAGATAAGGCAGTGGAATGAATTCCAAGGTCTATTTTTCCTAAAGCCTTCTTTTTACAGTTGAGGCCTAGGAATTTGGCCAGGAACATACAGTAAGATAATAACCAAGGTAGAACTAGGATGTTTAAGTTTTAATTAATATTTAAGGTTTACTATTAGGCATGCCATAAAATAAAATGAAAATTTAATTTTCTATTACTCAAATGATTTATGAAATACATTTTTAAAAATAAAATTTCAAGCATTCATGTGATCACCTATTGTTATTTATGCTAAGACATAGATAGTTATAGGGTCTTGTATGGGTACATTTTGAAGTTGACTTTACTATAAAATATAGAACAGGAAAAAATAAGTGGGAACTTGGTTTTAAAACGTAGAATAAATTTCACACTCTAAAAGTAAGCATGGAGCCCAATTTCTAGAACAAATCAAAGAGTAGGCAGAAAACAGACCGCAGGAACAGTTATTTTAGCAAGAAGAGTAGGATAAATTTACCAAGCCAATCATGGGATGATGTGTGCAGATAAAAGATGCAGAGAGAAAACATGCAACATTGACACATGAAGACATTTGGATGCAAGAAAGCAAAAAACCAGAAAGCACAATTGCCCCAAATGTGAATAAGTATTCAAATTACGCTACAGCTGCAAAATTTAAACTCAAGAGAGAAACATTTGCAAATGAACTTATTAAATGGATGTGATTTCCTGGTTTCACATAACCCCTGGCTCTTTTATAAAATATAATGTATAATTTGTCTTGATGTAAATGATATTTCCTTCTGTTGACTCAATCCAATAGCAGAAAATCTTTTGTGAAAGACTCTGCTTTTTGATGACCACAATACTAATTGATATCCAGACACTCAGGCTTTGAATACATGGAGTTAGTTAACCTAATACAGTGTCTTAGCTATTGTTTATGGTCTTATGTAATAAGGAGGTTTCCACATCAAGGAAGTCAGCCTTTCCCCATGGCATATTCCAGACAAGTGTCTTTGGAAGGAGTTAAATTTCTTGCTGAAACTAATTCTTGGTTGCCAAACCTATCCATCTGTTCTTCCTTCCATCCAACTGTCTATTCGTCCACTTTTTCATTCATCCAGGCAACAAATATTTATGGATCTCCAAAGTCTAGAACATGTTAGGAGATATAAAAAGGCATCCAGAAGCTTATTGTTGGGATTTTTATGATGTTAACATGCTACTTGGCCAGCAGACTCAGACCTTGTTTTTAAACTAACACGCATCCCCACAATGATGATATTGGCAAGGAAGGTCTTTAACTCTTTGACTCACACTGTGCTATAAACATTGCAGGGGCAGCCTGGATCATATGGTTTACGCAGTGGTTCTCCAAGTAAGTTCTCACCGACCACTAGCATCAGTATCAGCTGGGAACATGTTGGGAATGCAAACTGTGGGTGGCGACCCCTTTGTAACAATGAAAATACATCCTACACATCAGATATTTACATTACAATTCATAACAGTAGCAAAATTATAGTTATGAAGTAGCAATGAAAACAATTTTCTGGTTGGGGGTCACCACGACATGAGGAATTGTATTAAAGGGTCGCGGCATTAGGAGGCCTTAGGAAGGTTGAGAACCACTGCCCTAGACCAATCTGTGTTGGAGGATCACAAAGCCTTAAAATCACATACAAGGCTTAATAAATCCCAGAATTTACATTTCTAGACAATAGTCTAGATCACTCGTGAGTGATGTCAAGGGAGAAAAAACAAGTCTGATGACAGAGAGTGGCAGGTTTTAAATATCTGAGTAAGGAGTTTGGATAATGATGAATTGGTAAATGAGAAAACAAGTTCCAAAAAGCTGGCATGACTAGAGCTGTTAGTTTGAAAGTTGAAGTGAAGAGTGTTTCCCTCCAATGGGGGAAGCCAATGAGAAGCAATTGCATCGTCCAGGTGACAAGATATTCTAAATCAGTCTTTCTTTGGTAATTCAGGGACTCATCACTGGGACCAGCCTCTCCGTCTGCACTCTGTGCTCAGGATATGGTTTGTTTTAAGAACTCTCTCTGCACATTGGGCATTGTATTCACCCCACGATTTGATTCTGTCTGCTCCAGTTAGTGTTTCTGTTTTGCTGTCTGCCCTGACCTCCCTGGTGTCCTTACCCTACCGTTCTTGTTCCCTTTCTCCCCATTTTCACTAGAAATTTGTATGCAAATGTGAAACAGTTTAGATGTCTACTGAGGTCTGTTTAATTTTTACTAAAGCTACTCCTTAGAGATTTCATTAATTATATTCTTCCTCTGAACATACGATCTTCTAGATCATAACTCAACAATTATCTGACTTTATTTTAAATCTGTTAAATTGTCTCCATGTCAAAACAAGACAAAACAAAATAACCTTGGTTCACTCAAATGAGCTAAATCTATAAATCTATTTTGTCAGCTGACTGTTAATCTTATGTTATGCTCAGACATTCATAAGTTCAGTCATGCATTTCACAAATAGAATTGTTTCCCAATAGGAAAGAAAATAATTATATTTTTATACATCCAGAGACAGCTTGTAAATGAAACAATACACAGTGGGTAACAAACACAGGTATAATTAAATGTTCTATCATTCCTAAGTATTCTGAAATGTTGGTCATTCTTTGAATCTTATGATATAATGTCTCAAATACACACATGACCAAAATGAATTTCTCACTCAGTTGATACTATGCCCCTTGCTGACTATTCATAGATTATAGATAAAATCATATTTGACACGGAGTTCGCCTCTGATTCCATTAAATTTGGGTAGAACCTCCAGAGATGCCCCCCTCCCTACACTGACCACCTCCTTAAGATGAGGTTCTATAACTGAGACTTTGGACTTACGTACCCTCATATTAACCTGAAAATAAACAAATAAAATAAAGAAATAAAAAGGAGCTGCAGCAGAGGCGGCTGGTGTCCCCAGGCCTGACTTCAAACACAACTGCAGGGTGTTCCCCCTGCCTTTACGGTATCCACTTTACGTGACAGTTGAGTGTCCTTCCCTTTTCTGCTACAGCAGTGCCAGTATGGCCTAGAATAATTGAGAAATTTAAACAACAACCAATGGGAAGAGGCCAGTACATAAATCTCTTGCTGCATGTCCATCCAACAGAACTTCTGGTAGCCATCCCTGAAGAATCAAGCTGCTACTGCTTATAACAGTGGACTTGTTATTAGCCCACACATTGTTTGGCTTGCACTTCTTCCCTGATTTGCTTTCCCTTGATGCTCCTAACTCTTGATCCCTGGGATCAGCTCCCCAGCAAATTGCCACACCCAAGTTATTGTCCAAAACAAGTAACCAAAACAAAGACAATAAATAGCTCATTACAATATTCAGCAGTAGGAATCCCCTTCTGATCTGACAACACTTATGTAGTATATCTGATCTGTACGTGGTCAAGACCATTCTTTGTTCCCCTCCAAAAACTGTATCAGGAAATGAAAGGATCACAGTATAGACTCTAGTGTTTCCCCTGTCTTTCCTAGCACACTGAGCACATGTTGAGCACGTGGGTGCTAATAAATGCAAATTTGATCAACAGGCTTAGAAAAAAAAGGTTGATACTATGCCTTTTACTTCCATAATTTCAAGTGTAACCAAATGTATAATATTTGGACCCACAGACTCATGAAAATCCATTCATCTGATATGTCATTCTAGATTAATAATAATAATGAAGATTAAATATGCAAATTACATCTATTCTAGGTTTTATGCAGGTAACTAGGAAGTTAAAAAACACAGGCTTTAAACTTAGCAGTCGGTTAATATGTCTAGAATTATAAGCCAGAAATATTTTTGTTCAAAATACCATGCTATTAAGAAACTGCTTCACATACGATGGCTGAAGAGGAAGCTTAGGAATGTGTCACATATAAAAAAAGGAAAAGGAGAAAGTTTTACCTTTGATTATCAGTTTTCCATTTTTCTTGCTTCCAAGGCAGGAAAAGATCCAAACTGCAGTTTTATTTACTTTTTTTAACCTGATGTCACTCTTGGTATGTGGTGTTCAATTTGTTCTGAAATATAACAATGTACAATAATTAGATGTAATAACCAGCCTGAAACAAAAACAACCTAAGAATGATCTCATAAGAATCACTGCCAGCCATTAAATTCAGTGATGTGAGAAGAGTCATAGAACATTTATATGGCAGTGTTCTTGCATGATGACACAGTTTGTATTTTCATAGTTTTCAGAAAATAACACCAACTACACAAAGTAAAGACAACATCACTGTAATAAATAGGTTTGGTTTCCTACAATATACTTTTCCACTACTAGGTTCTATAGTCTCCCTAAAAACAATGAAATAATAATCATTGATGATCTGATTTTTTTTTTTTTTTTTTGAGACAGAGCTCAAGCTGTCACCCTGGAGAGCAGGGGCATCACAGCTCACAGCAATCTCCAATTCCTGAGCTCAAGTGAGTCTCTTACCTCCGCCTCCCAAGTAGCTGGGACTACAGGCACCTACCACAACGCCCGGCTATTTTTTGGTTGCAACCGTCATTGTTGTTTAGTGGCCCGGGGCTGGATTCGAATCCGCCAGCTCAGGTGTACGTGGCTGGCGCCTTAGCTGCTTGAGCCACAGGCGCTGAGCCGATGATCTGATGTTGTAAGACATAGTATACATATGGGATCTGATTCACTTCCTAAGCATTATTTATTTCAGTGACACTATAACTAAGTAGATGTGACTTATAAAAAAGCTAAAAATGTATCATTTTTTTCCCAGGGTGGTTGTTTCCACATCACAGGATACCAACTATAGCATGATATTCCCAAATGTGCTAAGATGGGCTTGCTCATGTCTAAGCCAGATCATTATCCTTAAATATTAATAAGGATTTCTTAGGAAAGTGACAAAATGGAACTTATACCTGGGCCCACACTCGTGAAAGAGGCACCTATTCTCGATCATATCAGATGTTACGCAGCTGTGCTGAGTTTTCTCTCTGAAAGTTCTCATGGAAAAGGACTTGTGTCACATACGAAAATGATCTGGTGTTGAAAAGTGTTAAATATCTACAAAGATCTGTTTCTATTTTTTTAAGCAATATATTTTTGCGGACCTTGGTAGCATATTAAAATATTGTCAGAAGAGAATGAGAAAAATAGTAAATCTAAGCATTATGCAAAGATATCAATATTCAGAGCTGAGAATATCAATGTGAATCTCTTTGCCTCCTAATTATAAGAATTATAAGAACTCTATACTCTTGAGTGAGTATAGAATTTATTTCACAGAAGGAATTAGAGGCCAGAAGCGATGTGGCTTGAACAATTTTATATAGCTAATAGACACACAGGCAGAACAATATCCCAGACCCTCTGCCTAGAAGTTCAGTCCCTTTAGAAACTCGTATCTTTTGTTTCCATAAAGAGCACCAGTTCAAAACTGGTACAATTCTCTACAGAAGTTATTAAAGCAGTTTTGAGACTGGCAAAGCTGACAGGTACTAAAATGGCGTGGGTGAGAAAATATAAGAACAACAATAACACCAGCCTCGTGTATTTGCGCAGAACTTAACAAAGAATGTTAGGAATATGTACTTTTACACTTGTCTCATTTACTGATGTTACAGAAGATAAAAATGAGATTCCATTATCAAATGAGTTAATTTAAAGATCATGAGGCATAGTTTACATATTATTATCCCATTAAGTAGTTTCAATATTCCCGTAAACTGGACAAAATCTGAAAGGAAATTCTTCTCCATATTTATGATAAAAAGGTTTAAACAGGAGATAATAAAAAATTGCTAATTTTTAAAACATATAGAACTGACCATCTATCCATTCATCAGTAATATTTAAAATCTCTTTCATACTAGATATCATTCTTAATTTCACATGTAAACAAAGTAGAAAGATTATACAATTTATAAAAAGACACCAAACATATAATAAAAATCAATTTTATTACAATTAGAGTATTATTTTATGTTAGATAATTGTTAGGTAGACAAACATTTTGAACATTAGGAGGGGTTCTTAAATGTCTAATGGTTCCCAAATACATATGGTTCATCATAGTCATCTGGAAAGCTACTGGAAAATAGAAATCAGAGAATTTCATACAAGATTTTTTGTATCAGAATATTCATGGGTAAATCAGGGAATCTCCATTTTGAAAATGCTCCCAGCTAAATCTCTTGATCAAGCAGGTTGGGAAACCTACTGATTTTGTACAATCTCCTCATTATACAGTTAAGAAAACCAAAACTAGAGAACCCACCTGCCTAAGGCATTTGCTTCTGAGTGAGAACAAAGAACAGATTCTCTAGTATTTTTCTCCTTTTCCTTATCCCAAGAGTCTTTCTTTCATTTTTCTTCCCTTCTCTTTCCTATTTCCAAGTAACCAATATTTAGCCCCTACATCTGAGAAAGAATAAACACAAACAAGTAAACTACGCTTATTGGAGTGTCAGAAGATTGACATTTTCTTGGCAACTTTATTGAATTTACACAGATGAAGGGCCAAAAACAAGAATTTCGACGTGAGTTGTAAGTTCAATGGTGTGCTTTTCACTGTTCCACTGCCTTTTTCCAGAGTCAACTCCTTTGATTTCTGAGCCCCTTTTTGGGGTCTGCCCTACACTCCCCACCCCATAATTCTCAAAGGGATCCTCTACCAGTTGTTTGCACATGGAGTCCTCATTCCTGGCCATGACTGACTACCAAAAGAAGTATTTCACCAAAATCGCACATTACTTGGGATCGGCAGCCCTTTCAGGATCAAGAGTGATAGGTAGAATGTGATCATTTGGCTCCTGTAGGCAAAGGAAGCAAATGTTGGTAAATTGTTCTGAAAAAAGAATGAAATAGAAACACAAGAAAGATGGAGCAGAAGGTCTCTAAAGTCATCTGCATCCTGCTCCAACGTCTTTGTTTTTTTCCTGTGGCTTCTACGAGCTCATACACCCATTTTTTAAATTTTTATTTGAAAACATTAAGGGGGTACACATGCTTTTGTTATGTGGATCTATTAATATAATACTTAAATTGGGGATTTCAGTGTGCCATCACCATAACAGAGTTCATTGTACCTTCCTCCCACCCCCCCTTCTTGGTTTTATGTCCTTTACATCTCTTTGTGTTAATGTATACCCCTAATTATTTAGCCCCCAATTATCAGTGAAAGAACAGGGTCTCCTGAGATACTTCACTTAGGATAATGGTCTCCAGTTCCATACATGTTGCTGTAGAAGACATTATTTCATTCTTTTTTTACGGTGGAGTATTCCATAAAATGTATGTGTGTGTGTGTGTGTGTGTGTGTGTGTGTGTGTGTGTACCACATTTTCATTATCCACTGATGAAATCACACTTAGGCTGATTCCATATCTTTGCAATTGTAAATTGTGCTGAGATAAACACATGAGTGGGGTTGTCTTTTTGATATGATGACTTCTTCTCCTTTGGGTAGATAGCAGTAGTGGGACTGGTAGAGCAAATGGTAAATCTATGTTTGTTTTTTGGGTGAATCCCCATACTGTTTTCTATAAACACTGTACTAATCTGCAGTCTCATCAATAGCATATATGTGTTCCTTTCTTAGTACATCCACGCCAGTGTCTGTTGCTTTTTGACTCTTCAATAAGCCCATTGTGACAGGGGTGAGGTGGGATCTCACTGTGGTTGTGACTTGCAGTTCCCTGATAGTTCCAAATGTTAAACATTTTTTCATGTTTCTTGGCCATTTGTCTACCTTTTTTGAAAAATTTACCTTTATGTCCTTTGCCTGCTTTTAAATGGAGTTTATTTTATTCTTGTTGATTTGTTTGAGTTCTTTGTAGACTTTGGATGTAAGCCCTTTACCAGGTGTATAGTTTGCAAATATTATCTCCCTTTCTGTAGGTTGCCTGTTTACTCTGATGATTATTTCCTTTGCTGTATAGAAGCTTCTTATTTAATTAAGGTCTATTTATTTTTATTGTTGCTGTATCTGCTGTGGGGTCTTAGCCATGAATTCTTTGCCCAGGCTGAAGTCTAGAAAAGTTTTTCCTACTCTTTCTTCTATGATTTTTATGGTTTAATGCCTTACGTTTAAATATTTTATCCATCTTAAATTGGTTTTTTTATATATGGTGAAAGATAGGAGTCCTGTTTCATTCTTCTGCATATGGCCATCTAGTTTTCTCAGCACCGTTTATTGAATAAAGGTTCATTTCCCCACTGTATGTTAAATGCTTTGTTGGAGATCAGTTGGTTGTAGGTAGATGGTTTTATTTCAGGGTTCTCTATTCTTTTCCACTGGACAAAAAAGAGTCCCTCCTTTTATACCAGTACCATGCTGTTTGGGTTAGTATAATTTGAAGTCTAACAAGTGATGTCTCCAGATTTGTCTGTTTGCTCAGGATTTTTTTGGGTTTATTTGGGCTCCGTTTGGATTCCAAATGAAGCTTAGAATTATTTTTTTCTAGATCTGTTAAATATGATGCTGGCATTTTGATGGAGATTGCATTTAATCTGTAAAAATCACTTTAGGAAGTATGGGTATTTTAAAGGTATTGATTCCACCAATCTACAAGCATGGAAAATTTTTCCTTTTGTTGTGTCATCTATTAATTTGTTCATGAGTGTTTTATAGTTTTCTTTGCACAGATCTTTTACCTTCTTGGTTAAGTATAGCCCTAGATATTTATTTTCTTTGTAGTTATTGTGAGTCATATTGATTCCTTTATTTGACTTCAGATTGACTGGTATTAGTATATAGAAATGCTACTGGTTTGTATACAATGATTTTGTAACTTGAAACATTGCTGAATTTGTTTGTCAATTCTAGGAATGTACTGGTGGAGCCTCTAGGGTTTAGTCTTCTAGGCACAAGATCACGACAGCAAACAGCCATAATTTGACCTCCTCTTTCTCAGTTTGGATGCAGTTTATTTTCATTGTTTGCCTGATTGCTCTGCCTAGGAATTCCAATGTTAGGTTGAATGGAAGTGGTGAGAGTGGGAATCTTTGTCATGTTCCAGTTCTTAGAATGCTTTAGACTTTCCCCCAGTTAATATGATGTTGGCTATGGGTTGGTGGCTTTTATTATTTTGAGATATCTTCATTCTATTCCTGGTTAGATGAGGGTTTTTATTATGAAAAGACACTGAATTTTATCAAATGCCCTTTCTGCATCTATTGAGATTGCCATATGGTCTTTATTTATGCTTCTGTTCATTTGGTGAAAACTGTTTTTGATTTATGTATATTGAACTAGCCTTGCATGCCTGGGATAAAACCCATTTGATGATGGTAAATTATCTTTTTGATGTGCTGTTAAATTCTGTTTGCTAGTGTGTTGTTGAGAATGTTCATAAGGGATATTGGTCTGTAGTTTTCTTAATTCATTGTGTTCTCTCCTAGCTTTGGTATCAAAGGATTCTCTCCTCTTCAATGTTATGGAATAGTTTCTGTAGGATAAGTACCAGTTTTTCTTTGTAATTTCTTCCATTTGGCTGTTAATTATTGGTCTGTACAGGACTTCTACTTCTTTTTGACTGAGCTTGGGAGGTTGTGTGTTTCGAGGAATTTACTCATTTCCTTTATGTTTTGTAATTATTGCACATAGAGGTTTGCATAGCATTCTCAGATGGTATTTTGTATTTCTATGGTATCAATTGTAGTTTTTCCTTTGCAATTTTTGACTGAGGTTATTTGAGTCCTTGAGTTTTTATTTCTGGTTAATCTGATTAGTGGTTTATTGATTTTATTTTTCTTTTCAAAGATGTAGATAGTTGTTGCTTTTGCCTTGAAGTGGGTAGAATTTACTCCCTCATTTTTGGCCAGGTTGATGAACGTGAGTCTTAGCAATATCCTATTTGCTAGGAATCTTCCTGCTGTTCTCTGACCATCTTGTATCCAAATATCTGAATCTCTTGCAATACCAGGGAAATTCTTTCAATAATTCACTCCAACAGGTTTCCCATGCCTTTTGTTTTTTCTTCTCCCACTGGAATACTTACGATTTATATGACTCGTTTCACATAGCTCCATTTTTCTCTGAGTAATTTTTTATTCTTCTTTATTCCCTTTTTCTGAATCTTTTATTGAGTGGGTTAGTTTGAAAGCCTTGTATTCAAACTCTGACAGTCTTTTTTATGTTTGGTGTAGCCTGTTGTTGAAGCTGTATGCTGTATTTTGAAGTACCCTAAATGACTTTGAGTTCCTGGGTTCTGTTTAGTCCTTTCTTATATTGTCTAGCTCTCTAGTGACTTTCTAATTTTTTGTAATTGATGTACTGGAATTTCTTTGCTTCTATGTTGTTGGTTTTCAATTTTCTATTCAATCTCATTCATCTTATTTTACTTTCTAATTTTTTGTAATTGAGGTACTGGAATTTCTTTGCTTCTATGTGTTGGTTTTCAATTTTCTATTCAATCTCATTCATCTTATTTTACCATTCATGTTCTGAATTTCATTTCTGACATTTTGAGGATTTCCTTTTGCTTGGGTTCCATTACAGTAGATCTACTGTGGTCACTTGGAGGTATTGAACTAGCTTGTTTTTTCATATTGCCAGAGTTCTTTTGCTGGTTTCTTCTCATGTGAAACCTCTTCTCTCAGCTCAGGGCAGACAGGTTTGTTCTCCTTTGCTGGAAACTATCCTACTTAGTGAGAAGTAGGAGAGATCTCTAGATGGCACTTTCACAACCTATTTAGAAGATTGACTCTGCTGAGATTAGTGGAAGAGAAAATGGTGGGGCAGTGGGGGGAAGTGGTGGATCAAGGGGGTCTTATAGCTTCTCAGCTTTTACTCTCAGGTTAGGGTCAAGGATACTGAGAACCTATAATGCAGCTCTTCTGTGTTGTCCCTTTTCCCCTGTGATTGTCTCAATTCAAGCTGGTGCTGTATGATCTCTGTGTAGAGTGGTTGATTAATCCTAGGCTGCTGGTAGAAGCTCAGGCAGGGGCCTGGGAAGATCTTTCCCCATGGAGGCTGGTGTTGCAGGAGATCGTTCTTCCTGGGTCTCCCCATGGTGGCAGTAGTGGCAGCTGGGTGAGGCTGTCTAGGTAGTGTTCATGGGCATCAGGCCTGTGGGTGTTTACTCAACCTAGGTCCAGGCATGATAATGGCTTGTGGCTTGAAGGAACTTGGTGAAGCACTGTTCATTGGGAAGGTTCCTTGTAGGAAGGTTCCTTCTAGGAAGTGGGGGTTATGGAGTCCTGAGGCAGTGGCATGGGAACCTTAGGGGAAGAATGTGATGCCAGCTGCTAGGGAGCCAGGGCCCTCCACCTTCCCAAGACTCACCAAGTAGTCACTTCAGGCCTTCTCTGCAGGCATACATGTTGTCTATGCTGCTTAACTACACTGTGAGGGGGAATGGGGCTTGGCTACCAGTCCAAGGACATATGAGAGTATCTGTTCTTCCTGCTCTGTGCCTGGCCTGGCTGGGGCAATGTGGAGGCAGTCTGGATGAGAGAACCCAGAATGGCTTTCTGCAATGACCCAGGAATGGAGGTCATTGGGTTTCTGAGGATTCTGCTTTCCAGTGTAATGTCGCTATATAGACTCTAACCAGTGCCCATATCAGTCTAGAGGTCTGTAGTGAAGGGGGCTCCTCACGGCTTAGTCCACTGTGTCCAGAAGAGGAGCATGGAGCTCCAGGGCCCTCTCCTCCTGTCCTTCACCCATGTGGATGCCTCGCCCAGGTACCTTCTGCAGGAGGCAGTGAAGTATAGGGGTGAGATTTGTGGACGAGAAAATGGTGGGGCAGTCGGGGGAAGAGGTTGATCTAGGGGGGCTCATGGCTTCTCAGCTTTTACTCTTAGGGTGAAATGGGAGCCACAGCAGGACCTTGAGCTCATGATTGACATGACTTATGTTCTGAAATGCTCACCCTGGCTGCAGTTGGGAGGTCAGGATGTAGGTCATCAGTAATCTAGAGAGAAGTTGGCCATAGACATGAGCTCAGATTCTAGTTCAGACTTGGGTACAGAGTGGTTGGATCCATGCTGAACTTGTTCTGAAGTGGGAGCTGATAGGATCTCCTGATGGTTGAGGGACAAGTGTGAGTAAAGGAAGAGACAAGGCTGATACCCAAGGTTTCCAAAACCTTCTGAAGAGTGACCTCACCATACTTGCAATGAGAATGGCTTTGACTAGAGCGGGCTTTTAGGGGAAGATGATATGTTCAGTCTGGCCATATAGTTTTTAAGTTGTCAGTGCCAAGTTGATTTACCATATAGGTGGCTGGGTATACAACACTGGAATGTGGGAGAGAAGTTTGAGTGGGAATTAGCCTTAAAAACTTTTTGGCATATCATAGGTAAAGGGTAATATACTTATTTCTACCTGCTGAAGATGATTATGTACGGGTTAAGCAAAATAATAGATTTAAAGCACAGTATCAGGTACATAATAGGAATGCAATATTTTAATTCCCTTTTGTTTCCTACCTTTATTTTAAATTATTTATTTTTGTACTGACTACATTGTAGATGAGGTTTATCCTTCTGCATAAAAAGCCAATTTTCTGCAAGACATAATAAAATCATATTTTACATTTTGGCAATCTTTTGAAAATGTATGGAAAATAATACCCTGATAAAATATTTATAATGGTACTAAAGAAGTCATAACATAGAATTTTTAGGTAGCAAAGTAAATTTGGGTTTGGACAAGCACTGAAAGATTTTAAACAAAAAATGAAAACAGAAATAAATACATAGACTTAAAAAGTCACTCAACTTTTCTGAAATTTCCCTGGATTTTTTTTGGATGTTTATTTCATCTCTTTACTTAATCTCCTAGCACTGGAAAATAAGCCTGTTAGCAATGATTACCGGTCCTTTGGGATAAAGAAGATGAAAAACTATGGGAAAGATGTTCATTCAAACCACTGGTCCAAACACACAGCTACAGAAGTACATTTGTGGGAGACACGGGTAAGGAACAGTGGAAGTCCTGGGATGAATTATTTAAAGTCTACAGTTGTATTTTTAAGATGGGTTTCTTGATTTACACATAGTAAATGTCTCTTAAATTGAAGAAATTTTAAACTACAATTCTTATTTTACAGAGGAAGTTAATGAAAACTAAGGACGTCAAATGGCTTGTCTGAGGTTGCAGTTGGTCAATAGTGGAGCCAGCACTAGACCCTTAGACCCTAAGGCCTTCTAACTCCCAATATAGATGTGTTTCTACTCTAATAGTTTCCCTAGTGGTTTTACCTGCCTTAAGCAACTTCAAGGCAAGCTGGATTTGCAGGTGTGCGATGTGTGCAGCTGCACAGAGCCAGGTGCTCAGAAGGGTCCATGCTTTGTTGAAGGCATTTAGTACTTGAACAAGTATTTTGTGGGTGATGTCCCATGGGACCGTGAGCACCGGGGGAACAGGGGATGTCAGCACCCTACAAATGTCTTCAGCCATTCCTCACTTCTTTATTCACATGATGTGTACACGATGAGTGCTGGTGGACGTACAAGTCATGGGAGTCCATGTGAGAACATGAGTAAGTGAGTTCTCTCTACTCGTGTGACCAGGTGGGGAAACTGGCAGTCCCAAGAGGACATACTTTGCACTGGGACCAGGACGTCCTTGGTGTTTAGCAAGAAGGCAATGGCTTCTAGGAGGCACAGATGACTCAACAACTCTATTGCATCTTTTCTTCCTGGCATTATTTCCCCACATAAATCAACCACTTTTGCTGAAAATGGTGAAATAGTAAAAGAAAGAAAGTTCTGCCTTACTCATCAGTAAGACACAGGGAGGAAGTGTATCTAAAAATGAAACAAAACAGCTGAATGAGATTTGTGCAGGGTTTCCACTCTTCTGGTAAGAATAGTATATGTATGCATGATATATGAAATAAAAATTGTGTAATTTTTGGTGATTCTGCATGCAAGTTAAATATTCTTATATTTGCATTGCACCATCTAAAAATGAATGATAAAATCCTTGCCAAAAACTTATACTTTTGTTCCTTGCTTGAAATAATATTAAATAGCAAACATCAAGGGAGGGAAAGTGGAAGAAAGGAAACAGTATTATTATACTTTAGTACCTTTAATGACCCTTTGCTCCTGTTTTCTGAATAAGGGGTCTACAGTTTTCATTTTGCCCTGGGCCCTACAAGTTATGTTCCCATTAACCTTTACCCTATTGTAATGAACTGACAAGTACTCTAGCAAATGCTTCAAGCATTATTATTTTACAGCTTAAGTATTATCTATAAGATTTCTGGAAATGAGCCATTGACTTGTGAAATTCCTAGCACGATTATAAAGTAACTTCATTTAGCCTCTGTTCTACTCTATGCTTTCCCCCTGTTTCCCACCTGACTCATTGGACATCTGACCAAAGTTTCTCATTCAAGCCAATTTCCCTTAGCAATCCTCCAGTTTTTAATTTAATTTTTAATGTAAGTTAATTTTTAATTTAACTTAATTTAATTTAAATCTTCCATTTGAAGTTCCACTGACTTCAAGGTCAAATACTTAGTTGAGGAAGAGAGAAACTTATTGATAAAAGAAACGGTACTCTAAGATGTGAATAACAATGATACCTGACACTTAAATACCAGATATTTACAAAACTAGAGAAAACAATCCTAACTTTAATATGCAATAAAAAAATAAAAAACAAAAAAATCCTGAATATCCAAAGTAATTCTAAGTAAAAAGATTTAAATTGATTAATTTTAGAAAATGTAACTGGAGTTTTGGGATTTGTGATTATTTACTTAATTATAATTATAATTGGCTCACCTCATCATCTATAGAGAATGATTTTTAATTGTCATAGAGCAAGAGAGAATTTTTAAATGGTATAGAATTTGCTGAAAGAAGTTTAATTTGAGGGCAAAATGCTTTCTTTTAATCTACAGGACTCAGAGTTCATCCTTAAGCTCCTTGAAAGCAGGAACCGTATCTTCTGTGTGTGTCCATTGGTACCACGTAACCCAGGGCATCCCTTGTTACTGATATCCATAATTTTTCTGATGAAATGGCTTTGAGTACACATACAAATGTGCAGTTACAATAATAAGTTCTTCTCTCTATAAGTTACTATAGCTGTGGATCATCTTTATTTTAAGCTAATACTTCTTAAACAGTCACTTTTCTAAAGCCAGTGATCAATTTAAAAATAACTTAAACCATGTAACATTTTATCATTTAACAGCTCATCATATTTCACATTATAATGCCAAAATGTAAACCTCCATAAAGGCAGGAATTTTTCTTTTTTCTTTTTTTTTTTAACTCCTTGTCTCTCCAGCACTGAGAACAGTGTCTGGCACACAGTAGCCACAATGTATTTGTTGAATGTATGAATATATTTTCTAAAGACATAGTGAAAAAACAGCTGCATAGTTTGCTTTCATTGTATGGAATCAAGACCCCAGATTTGGTGTCAGAAAATCTCAATGTTTTTCTTGCTACAAATTTGCTGTTGTGTTCTTAGGTATGACATTTAATCTCTCTGTGCCTTTCTTATCTATGAAATGAAGAGATTTGATCTGAAAAATGATAAAGTCCTGTTCATATTTTAAAATACATAATTTGCTGATTGACAATTAGCACCATGCATTTTGCAAGTGGCTGGCTGGGAAGACAGTTATGGTCTGGCCACGGAAGCAGTGTTGCCAACTGTCATTTGCAGGGCTTGGAACTAAGACTTTGGTCTCTTTGGCAACTAAGAACTTGGCTCTAACAATGGAGCTAGTCACCAACTTGATTTAAAAAATATAATGCTCTTCTATACTTTGGCATGAAAAACTGATTTTTAAGAATAAGGAAAACTAAATCTGCCAGAAAAGTGAAATGTAGCATAATGACAAAAAGAACTAGGTTTAAAACCTGGCTCCAAAATTTTCTGAGATCTTGGCCAAGAAACTAAATCTCTTTGTGACTCAATTTTGGCATCTATAAAATGGAATAATGATGAAAACATCCTAATAAAGTTGTTTACTTAAAGTTCCTGGGACATGGTAAGCTTTCAAAGCCTTAATCAGCAAGACCGATGTAAAGGAATTAGAGAGGTGGGGTGAAATGAGTCAATAAATAAATCTGCCTATTTTTGACTTGAGGAAAACACGGAGAGGTGCAATTGGAACCAGAATGCCTAGGTTGGTGTCATGGCACCTCCACTTACCAGCTGTAATGACCTGGTCTGTTTCTTAGCATCTCTGCATCTCTCCGTAAAGTGGTAACAGCAATAGCACTTACCTCATTAGGGCTATAATGAATTTTAAGTGAAATAACCTATGCACAATGCTTAGAATAATATCCAGCAGATAGTAAGCACTCAGTAAATGTAGTTGTTTTTATTATGTTCTGTTAGGATCATCCAGAGGCAGGAAAATCAAAACAGATGTGAAAAGCAGTCAGTCCAGTGAACGAAGGGAAAGTAATAGCAGTTCAGTAGGATGGAACGGAAACTCCACGCAAATGCAAGGCACTGAGAGTTTCCCAATAAATATCACAGTTTCGTGTTTTTTAGAAGATATTGCTGACTAGTGCTCTGCAAGTTGTAAATAGTCATCTTTTTGTAACAAGGCAACAGTTGTGATATCTAAGTAAGTTATTACCCACTTTCTGTTCACTGAAGATCCCCCAAATCATCTTGTTTGCAGAGAAGAAAGTCAGTTTGAGGGGCAAGACCTTCAGATTGTGTCACTTACCCAAAGTCATGCTGCCACAGACTTAAAAATAAAGCTAGGCTAGAAGAGCACAGGCCAAAAAATAATGGAAGTTATGTTTCCAATTAGCAACACACTTTTTAAAGTGCATTTCTTTTTAGTGAGATTTAAAATATATAAAATAAACCTATGTATTTTATGACTGAGAGGTTCTTGTCAATTAACTGGGAAAAAAACTCATTATATTTGAAACATTACTTCTTTTTAAAAAATGTATAGTTGTTCAGAAATAGGCAACACTCATTCTTTCAAGTGGACTGGGTAGAAAGGCCTTCTTAGCAAATAGAAAAGTTTTCTCCTTTAAAAACATTGCTTCTTACACTTTAAGGTCATTTAGGCTTAACCAAGTGCTTCTTTTTTAACTACTTTATTGACATATGAGTGATATTTAAAAAGTGGCACATATTTAATGTATGCAAATTGATGAGGACATATACTTCTTTAAATAAAAAGTGACACTGGTGGGGGGAAAGGAAGAGCAGAGTGACGGAAGGAGCAAGGGGGTGGGGTCTTGGTATGTGCCACGCCTTTTGGGGGCAAGATACGAATGTAAGAGGGACTTTACCTAACACATGCAATCGGTGTAACCTGGACTCTTGTACCCTCAATGAAGCCCCAAAAATAAAAAAAAAAAAAGTGACATTGGTATTTTGATGGGAATTACATTGAATCTAGAAGTAATTTTGGGTACTATGGACAGTTTAACAATAATTCTTTGCTCCAATCCATGAGCAAAGGATGT
The DNA here is from genome assembly GCA_963574655.1 of Perodicticus potto. Classification (NCBI taxonomy): domain Eukaryota; kingdom Metazoa; phylum Chordata; class Mammalia; order Primates; family Lorisidae; genus Perodicticus; species Perodicticus potto. The sequence continues at coordinate 50,998 of CAUYRH010141221.1, forward strand.
CTTTCCATTTGTTTGTGTCATCTATGATTTCTTTTGTCAATGTTTTAGTTTTCTTTGTACTGATCTTTTACCTCTTCAGCAAAGTATATTCCTAGGTATTTGATTTTCTTTACAGCTATTGTAATCGGGACTGGGTTCTTGATTTGACTCTCAGCTTGACTGTTATTAGTATATAGAAATGCTACTAATTTATATACATTAATTTTATAAATTGAGACTTGGTTGAATTTATTTATCAATTCTAGGAATCTTTTGGAGGAGACTTTAGGATTTTCTAGATACAAGCTCATATTATTGACATTCTCTTTCCTGATTTGGTACTTTTTACTTTTCTCTTGTCTGATTTCTCTGTGGGGAACTTCCAGTACTATGTTGAATAGAAGTGGTCACAGTGGGTATCCTTGTCTTGTACCAGTTGTCAGGGGGAATGTTTTCAACTTTTCCCCATTTAATGTGATGTTGGCTGTGAGTTTGTCATGTATGGCTTTTATTATTCTGAGGTATGTTCTTTCTATGCCTAGTTTGTCAAGGGAGTTTTATCATGAGGGATGCCAGATTTCACTGAATGTTTTTATGTATCTATTGAGATGATAATATATATTTTAAAATTCTATTTATGTTGTAAATCATGTTTATTAATTTGCATATATTAAACCATCCTTGTATCCCTTGCGTAAAAACCACTCGATCATGGTAAATTATCCTTGTGATGTGCTGTTGAATTTTATTTACTAGTATTTTGTTGAAGACTTTTGCATCTATATTTACAAGAGATATTGGTCCATTGTTTTCTTTTTTGTTGTGTCATTTCTTGACTTGGGTATCAGGCTTTTATTGGCTTTGTAGAATGGGTCAGGGAGGATTCCCTCCTTATCGATTGTTATAGAAGAGTTTCAGTAGAATGGTGCCAGTTCTTTGTATATTTGATAGAATTTGGCTGTGAATCTGTCTGGTCCTGGGATTTTTTTTTGTTGTTGTTGTTATTGTTGTTAGGAGAATTTTTATTACTGTTTCAATCTCACTACTCATTGATCTGTTCAAAATTTATTTTTCTTCCTAATTCAAGCTTGGGAGGTTGTGTATATACTAAAATTTATCCATTTCCTCTAGGTTTTTTAGATTGTCTATACAGAGGTTTTCATAATAGTCTCAGATGATATTTTATATTTCTGTTGTATTACTTGTAATGTTTCTGATTGAGTTTACTGGAATCTTTTCTATTCCTAGTTAATCTAGATAGGAGTGTATTGATTTTGTTTATATTTTCAAATAACTTCATTTTGTTGATCCTTTGTGCTATTCTTTTTGTTTCAATTTCATTTATTCTGCTTTTTGTTATTTCTCTTCTTCTGCTAGCTTTGGGTTTTGTTTGTTCTTCTCTTGTTCTTTGAAGTATAACATTGGATTGTTAATTTGTGATCTTTCTGACTTCTTAATACATGCATTTAGTGCTATGAAATTCCCTTTTATCACTGCTTCAGCTGTAACCCAGAAATTTTGGTAGCTTGGGTTGCTTTTATTATTCAATTCCAAACATTTTTAAATTTCCATCTTGATTAAGTCATTCACCCAAACATTAATTGTCAGCAGGTTAATTTTCCAGGTATTTGTGCAGTTTTGAGAGTTCTTCTTGGAACTGATTTCTACATTTATTCCACTATGACCTGGAGGCTTTGCAATACCTGATTTCAAATTATACTACGAAGTTATAGTAACCACAATAATTTGATACTGATATAATGGTAGACACACAGATCAACAGGACAGAATACACAACCAGCAATAAAACCGTATACCTATAACCAGCTGATTTTTGACAAAGCACACAAAAACGTACACTGGAGGAAAGACTCTTGATTCAATAAATAGTACTGGGAAAACTGGACAGCCCAGGCAGAAGAATCAAACTGGATCCTTATCTCTCACCACATTAAAAAATAAGTCAAGATAGATTAAACACTTAACTAAGACTTGATACCCTAAAAATTCTAGAGCACAAAATAGGAAAAACTCTTTTGGACATTGGCCTGGGCAAAGAATTTATCCTAAAATCCTAACAGCAAATACAGCATAACAAAAATAAATAAATGAGTCTTAATTAAACCAAAAAGATTCCACACAAGAAAATAAATAATCAATGGAGTAAATAAACAACCTACAGAATGTGAGACAATATTTACAAACAATACATCTAAGCAAAAAACTAATATTCAGAATTTACAATGAACTCAAACAAACCAGCAAGAAAAAAACAAACAATCCCTTCAAATAGTGACCAAAACACATGAACATATTTTTTTCAAAAGAAGATAGACAAATGGCCTAAAAATATATGAAAAATGCTCATCATTACTAGTAATGAGGGAAATGCAAATTAACACCACAACGAGATACCCTCTATCCTTGTTAGAATGACCATTATTAATTAGTAAAAAAAAAAAACAACACTAATATGGTGAGAGGAGAATGCTTATAGCCTGTTGGTGGGAATGTAAATTAGTACAGCCTCTATGGGAACTAGTATAGTAATTCTTCAAGAACCTAAAAGTAGATCTACCATTTGATCCAGCAATACTACTGTTGGGTATCTACCCAAAGAAGAAGAACTCATTATACCAAAAAGACCCACACTTGAATGTTTATAACAGCACAATTCATAATTGAAAAGATAAGGAATCCACCTAAGTGACCATAAAATAACTCATAGATAAAGAAAACATGAGGTACATATCTCATATATTATGGAGTACTTTTGGCCATAAAAAGGAATGAAATAATGTATTTTGTAGCAACATGGATGGAACCTGAGACCATTATCCGAAGTGAAGTATATCAGGAATGGAAAACATTTATCATATATTCTCACATGTGGCAGTTAAACATGAGTATATATGGTCATAAACTGGTATAGTGAACATTGGAAACTGAGAAAAGAGGAGGGTGTGAGGAAGGTGTAGGAACAAAAATTACCTGTTGGGTACAATGTATACTATTCTGGTGATGTATACACTAATAGCCCTGACTTCATTGTACAACTCATCCCTGTAATTAAAAAAATCTGTATTCCCTAAATCTAATGAAATAATAATCATTATTCCAATGTACTTTTAAATGTTATATACTTTACATCAACATGTCCGTGGTAGAGAAATAAAATCAATAATATGTAAATTTTCCTCCAAATTGACACATGACCTCTTCCTCTTGCTAATAATTATTATAATGAAGTAACAAAATTGAGCTCATGGTCACAAAGGCTGCTTGCATTTGCTACTATTTTGAAAGAAACAGCCACCCTAAAGCTATTTAATAATGGAAAACAAAAAGCAGTGCTGTTTAAAATACTCCACTGAGACTATTCTGTAATTACAATATTTTGCAGTGTCAATACACACCATTATCTCCAATAATCAGAGTTAAAAAATATATAGTTAGGTATTGAACTAATCACAAAGTATGCTTTATTGTTTTCCAAGACAATGCTTTAGTAATGCTTTAGTCTGACTCTCCTACTAATAAATATGTTGAGTAGGTTAGGCTGACATCATACCCCTGAAGGCTGCCCCCGAAAGCTAGCCCTGAGACATCCTGAGTCATGTCATGCAATGGAAAGATATCTGAAGTCAAAAAATGACTTACTGTTACAAAGTAACCATTCATTGCTACTCATAAGCTTGCTAATGATCATAATTCAGCTCATAAGCACTTAATTTCTAAAGATGTGTCTTCTAATACACACAAACCCACTCTTCAGAAATGTATTTTCCTTTATAATGATTTCCTTTCCCACTACTTTTGATGGGCAAATAGGTACATCTTTGTATTCAGAAAATATGATTAATGGCTATGGGAGAAAAATATAAAAGTTCAACAACTGTAATTGAACTATCTTGTACTAAGTATTATCCATACCAACTATTATTCTTTACAATGACTTTAGGAGACGCAATGAGGAAAATGTGAAATCCGCACAAAAACATGATGTAATTCGTAGAGTTCCCAAATAAGGTAGTTTAATTTATTTCCTTTAGTTTCCTCATGGGTTCACAACGAGCAGCAGATTCAGTAGCAGTAAACTGTGCACATATTTTCCCCTTATGAATGTCATCATAATAAAATGTCTGCTACAACAAAGGGCAATAATGCTAGTTGATAGAAAAATTAGGTGAGACAGTCCATTCCAGAGACAAAAAGAGTGAATAAAAATACAGGGATCCTACTTTGTTTTCTTTGCCTTCATCATGGAAGGAAAGATTTAGGATCATCTCTAGAAAACGTTCAGAAGGAGAGTCACTTTGTCTTCTGAAATTCTCTGTGCCCTCTTTCTGTATCCTTCTTCCTCATTTTTATGTTTTATTTCTAAATATTGTTATTCAAATTTCCCTTTATGTTGATAAAAGGTGGCCCAACCCAAGAAACCTTTTTGTTCCTGCAGATCTAAGATTCCTTCCTTGCAGAGAGACATTCAGAAGCCAGACCAGTGAACGCACAGTCAGTTCACTCATGCCAAGCCAGCATTGACCAATGGAAACCCAAGCAACACCAGATGAGCCTAGCAGATCAAAATAATAATTAAATGCTAAACTGTGTGGAACCATGGCCCACAAAAGTAGGCCAGGAACTGCATGTAAACCTAACAGTGTGACTACTTGCTAAAATAAAAGATTTAAACAGGATTTTAGATCCCTAATTTAGTACACAAAAGGCCCCTGATACATTAAGGAAAAAAAACCTTGTAAACCACAAGTTGAATGGGAAAGGAAAACGAACTGACACCAATATGATGAATTAGATGGTTAAATTATCTAACAAGGGTTTTAGACCTGTTTCAACAATTGATTACAAATGCTCTTGGGAATGAAGAAAAAACAGAAAATTTTGGCAAAAAATTAGAAATTATAAAAAAGAAACGAATATAAAGTATAAAACTAAAAATATAATGACAGGAATTTTTTAAAAAGCCATGGTAGATAAACTCCAAAGAACAGTGAGGGTGACAGAAGATAGAATCAATGACCATCAGGACAGATCAAAAGAATTCATCTGGTCTAAACAGGAGACAGAAGATAGAAGGTTAAAAAGCTGAACAAAGGATTCAGGGGCCTGTCAGGTACAAACAAAAGATACAAATTTATATACTCAAACTCTTAGAAAGTGAGGAGAAAAAGAGTGAGGCAGCAAGAACATTCTCCAAAACAGATCAAATGGCAGGACAAAAATCAAATTTCAACAAAATTAAAAGAATTGAAATTTTACCTTGTATTTTCTCAGACCACAAGGCAATAAAGGTGGAACTCAACTCCAAAAAAAATTGTCATCCCCACACAAAGGCATGGAAATTAAACAAACTTCAGCTGAATGACATTTGGGTCAAGGAGGAGATGAAAAAGGAAATTATTAACTTCCTTGAGCATAAAAACAATGAAGATATGAGCTACCAAACCCTGTGAGACAGTGAAAAAGCAGCCCTAAGAGGGAAATTCATCATATTAGATGCCAATATCCAAAAAAAGAGAAAGAAAGTACATCAATAATCTAATTAATCATCTTTAAAAAATGGAAAAGGAAGAGCAATCCAATTCCAAACCTAGCAGAACACAAGAAATAACCAAAATTAAATTCAAAATAAATCAAAATCAAAATAAAAGAATTATTCAGAAAATTAATGAAACACAAAGTTGGTTCTTTGAAAAGATAAGTAAAATCAAAAAGCCATTGGCCAGATTAACCAGAAATAGAAAAGTAAAATCTTTAATCATTTCAATCAGAAAGAAAAAGGGGGAAAAAACAACTGATACCACAGAGATACAAGAGATTATTTCTGACTACTACTTTATTTCCAGACATTTGACAATGTGGAGGAAATGGACCAATATCTGGAATCACACCATCCTCCTAGACCTAACCAGGAAAAAATAGATCTCATGAACAGACTAATATCAAGCAGATTGCAGAAACAATAAAAAAGCTTCCAACCAAAAAAATAAAAAAATAAAAAAATAAAGTCCAGGACCAAATGGCTTCACATCAGAATTCTGTCACACCTTCAAAGATGAGCTTGTACCTATACTGCAGAACCTATTCCAAAACATTGAGAAGAAAGAAACCTTCCCAAACACATTCTATGAAGCAAATATTACCTTCATTCCAAAACCAGGAAAGGACCTAACCAAAAAGGAGAACTACAAACCAATTTCACTAATAAATATCAATGTAAAAATACTCAATAAAATCTTAGGTAATAGATTGCAGCTACTCAAAAAATATATACATCATGTAGTTGTATTACATTTATGGATTTTCATATGTTAAACCAACCTTGCATCCCTTTGATGACGCCTACAAGTAGGGGTATCAAGGGATGCAAGGTTGGTTTAACATGCAAATCCATAAATGTAATATACCATATCAATAGAAGCAAAAACAAAGACCAGTCAATGTCAAAGCATTTGACATAATACAGAATCCTTTTCTAACAAGAACACTTAAGAAAATAGGCATGGTTGGTATATTTCTTAAGCTGATTGAAGCCATCTATGACAAATCCACAGCTAACTTCATTGTGAATGGTGTAAAACTGACAGCTAGTCCACTTAGAACTGGAATCAGACAAGGATGTTCACTACTGCCACTATTATTCAACATAGTTCTAGAAGTTCTATCCAATCAGACAAGACAAGGAAATAAAGGGCATCCAAATGGGGGCGGATGAAGTCAAACTCTTCCTCTTTGCTGATGATATGATCTTATACTCAGAAAACCCCAGCAACTCAACCACAAAACTCCTGGAAGTCATCAGGAAATACAGTGATGTCTAAGTGTATAAAATCCATGCCCACAAATCAGGAGCCTTGATATATGCCAGTAACAGCCAAGTTGAGAAGCAAATCAAGGACACAATTCCCTCCACCGTAGCTTCAAAGAAAATGAAATACTTAGGAATATACTAACAAAAGAGGTGAAAGATCTTTTCAACAAGAATTATGAAACCCGAAGTAAAGAAATTGCAGAAGACACTAACAAGTGGAAGAACCACACTCTTGGCTGGGAAGAATCAATATTGTTGAAATGTCTATTCTACCCAAAACAATCTAGATTCAATGCAATCCCCATTAAAATACCGATATCGTGTTTTGAAGAACTGGAAAATATAGTGCTTCATTTTATATGGAACCAGAAAAAAATCCATATAGCTAAGCTATTCTTAGTAATAAAAGCAAAGTGGGAGGCATCACCCTACCAGACTTTAGGCTAATATTATAAGTCCATGAAATCAAAACAGCATGGTATTGGCACAAAAACAGAGAAAATACACATATAGAACAGAATAGAAAAACAAGAAATGAAACCAGTCTCTTTGCCATCTGACTGTTGATAAACCAAACAAAAGCATACAGTGAGAAAAAGAATTCCTATTCAATAAATAGTGCTAGGGGAACTACAAAACCACATGTATAAGACTGAAACTTGACCCATACCTTTCACCTCTCACAAAAATTGACTCAAGGTGGATAAAAGACTCAAATCTAAGGCACAGAATGATAAAAAATATTAGAAGAGGCTCAGTGCCTGTGGCTCAAGTGGCTAAGGCACCAGCCACATACACCTGAACTGTCAGGTTCGAATACAGCCCGGGCCCATCAAACAACAATGACACCTGCAACCAAAAAATAACTGGGTGTTGTGGCAGGAGCCTGTAGTCCCAGCTACTTGGGAGGTGGAGGCAGAGGCAGGAGAATCTCTTGAGCCCAGGAGTTGGAGGTTGCTGTGAGCTGTGATGTCCTAACACTCTACCCAGGGTGACAGCTTGAGGCTCTGTCTCAAAAAAAAAAAAAAAAAAGAAAAGAAAAAAAAATTAGAAGTAAGTGTGGGGGGGAAACTCTTGATGATGTTGGACTGGTGTAAAATTTTATGACAAAGACTTCAGCGGCCATTGCAACAACAATAAAAATTGACAAATGGGAATTAATTAACTGAAAAGCTTCTGCACAGCTAAGGACACGAGTAAAGCAAAAAGACAACCTTCAGAATGGGAAAAGGATGTTCTCAGGGTACCAATCTGACAAAGGGCTGATAACTAGAATCTACAGAGAACTCAAATTAATCAACATAAAAAGAGTAATATTCCTCTGGGCAAGAGATATGAACAGAAATGTCTCTAATGAAGACAAACAAATGGCTAACAAACATTTGAAAAAATGTTCATGATCAAGAAAAATGATCATCAGAGAAATGCAAATCTAAAACACCCTAACTCCCTGAGATATCACCTAACCCCAGTGAGACTAGCCCACATCACAAAGTCTCAAAGCTTCAGATGCTGGTGTGGATGTGGAGAGAAGGGAACACTTTTACACTGCTAGTGGGACTGCAAACTAATAAAATCTTTTGGAAGGAAGTATGGAGAATTCTCAAAGAACTCAAATTAGACAGCCCATTTGATCCTGCAATCCCATTACTAGGCATGTATCCAGAAGAAAAAAAATCATTTTATCATAAGGACATTTTCAATAGGCTGTTTATTGCAGCTCAATTTGCAATCACCAAAGTGTGGAAACAATCTAAATACCCACCAACCCAGGAATGGATTATTAAGCTGTGGTATATGTATACCATGGAATACTATTCAGCCATTAAAAAAGATGGAGACTTTACAACTTTTGTATTAACCTGGATGGAGGGTGAACTCATTCTTCTTTGTAAAGCATCACAAGAATGGAGAAGCAAGGATCCAATGTATTCAATTCTAATAAGAAGGCAGTAGATGAGGTAATACCAGGGGCAGGATAGGTGAATGAGAAAAAGGGGAGAGGACAGAAGGAAGGAAGATGGGGGTCATGGTATATGGTATACCTCTTGGGGGAGGTATCTAACAGATAGAGACGAGGGACTTTATCTAACAAATGCAATCACTGTAACCTAATTTTTTGTACCCTCAATGAATCCCAAACGATTAAAAAAAAAAGTGGGTTAAAAGACATAAATCTGAGTAGGGAAAGATGAAAGGGAAATGTGAGTAGGGAAAGGTGATAAGGGAAGCTTATTTAAATAAGTTTATTTTTATAAGAATATGATTACTTTCTGTCTTTCCAAATGTTTTCCACAGAAAAGAATAATTCAAATTATTTTGCAAATAATTGACAAAAGATACTAGTATTCACTCAGGTTTTATATTTATTTGTTTGCTTGCTTTGGTGGTTGGGTGTGTGGAAGTAGGAGAAGAGACAGATTTGAGAACGACATATGTATTTTTCAGTTACAATTCACTAACATACCACAATATTAAGGCTTAAATTTGCGTGAGTATGAACATGTGTACCCATATACATGTATACTTGAGTAATATTTACCACTATGACTTAAACATGGAATGGGAATTATTCATGTTTTGAAGTCCTGCACAGTTATCATTTTCTATCTAGCATGAAAAGAACTGTTTTTTTCAAGAATATAGTATCCATATCTATCTATGTATATATATGTAATATGTCACTAGTCTGAAAAGTCTTGTATAAACAATTCCTTAAAATCAATGTTAAATTAAAAAAAATTATGTTAAATTGTGCTTTCTGCAACCCAAATGCATCCAGTCTCTTTAATTGTTAAAGATAGAAAGTATTTTTAGGAAGGGAATTATTGAGATGAAAGACCCACTCAGCAGTTGAGGATAAATGCTTTCGGGAAATGATTCAAAGTTATTTTCTAAAATAAATTTTATTATCAAAAATGTCAAATTTGCTCATAAACCTAGCTTCCTGTGTTCTCTACTGTTAAGGAGCACAAATGTCATAGAAAAAATTATTACAAAATATTATCATTACGTGCTTCTCAGTAGTGAAATCTTGATTCCTCAGTTTAAGTCAAAGTATAGTCCCTTCACAAGCTCACTTCTAAGGGCATATGTCAAAAATCACAAACTTTTGTCTTGTCCTGTTTACACACACTAGTGGCTAAGCCAGCAGCTCATGGATCTTGTTTTCCAAAGGTATTTTTTATTCTGCTACTTGAGATAAAGATGATCAGATGGAAGACAATTATTATGATAATGAGGTCTTTTTTTCTTTTCAAAGAGTTTCAGATTTTGGGTTGGCAATTATCTGAAATACTCAATTAACATCATTGTATTCCAGAGGCAAAGACAGCCCATTAGAAAGCTAATCTGATGGTCTAGAACATTTACCCGAGACACAAACATCTTGATGTTGCCTTAAACATACAGGAAGGCAGAAAACTGCACTTATGGAAAATGGGCCCTAAATAGAAGTTACTGTGTAAATGCTGACAGTTGTCACAGAAGTTGAAAGGAGATGGTCACCTCCAATTTGAAATAATTTCTCTGTTCAGGATAACTGCATAAATGCCAACGTTCATCCCTTTCGATTTCTCTGAACCTTATGACGTAAGAGTCACATGTCTTGTCACAGGCCAGTTTCTAAATGGATCAGAGTTCAGACTCACATGTGAGTGTCTGTGAGCATGCTTCCTCTACCTGCGACCTGAATTCTTCCTACGTTTTCTGAGGACAGAAATAGTGGGATTTCTTCATATGTAATTTCATTTCCTTCAAAGCTGATCAACATTATTGAGTCTACCCATCAAATTAATATAAAATAGCATGATTCAACACAGAAAAATGTCAACTGCTGAACATAAGGGTGCTGAAATAACCAATCACAGTCTGGCAAACACCCAAGGTATCCCCCATAGCAACAGAGCTGATGGCATAGCAACCGCAGCTGCTTCCCGACAGAAAAATTAGAAGAAATATTCTTGGGAAAAAAGCATAATCCATGTTAAAGTCAGATATGACATTTTTTCAAAAAAAGAAGCTGTGAGCGTGAATGTGTTAAATGATACCATCCCTTAGAACCTGTCAGCGCTCTGGTGCAGGCTGAAAGTCACTTCCATTACAACACTCAAGACCAAGTGCTTTGAAGCTGAAACTTCCTAGGTCATTCTCATACAAACTGTTAACATACTTGCCATGTTAGAGAACAAGCTTTTCTTTAATTATTTATTTTGCTAAGCTAGTAAGATTTCTCACGAGTTTTTGAAAGGGACTATTTGAGAGAAAATTTTACTGAAACTGTGAAACTACTTCATTAGCACCTGTGGAATAGTAAGATTTAAAATAAAACATATTTGCCTATTGTGCACAATGTAATGGTACGTTTCAAAATTATTAAGAGTAGAGTATAAATGTCTTACCACAACAGATAAGTAAGTGAGGTGATGGTTATGTTCATCAGTTTGACGTAAGCATTCCACATTGTATATCAAAGTAGCACATTGTACCCCATAAATGTACAGTTATGATTTAATAAAAAATAAAAGAGACATTGATTAAAATAAATACTTCAAAATTACATTAAACTAAAAATCTATAGAATTAGGTTTTTCCAGCCTATGAGCTGAACATTGCATGTATGCTGGACATATTTCATGTAAGAATTGGATCATTGGATTTTTCTACAGAGTGAGGACAATCTCATCCTTCCTCTTGTTAATCAAAGGCCAATGCAGCCATCCAAGGGCCTAAGTCTTGGAAGGAACAACTTCCATGAACACCAGCTCATCCCTGAGTTTTGGGGGTGATATCAGCCTGGGGGATCCAGGAAGCCTAAGGGTGGAACATCAGCTTAAAAGCAGAAGCAGCCTAATACTGGGGTGTGTCATCATATTACCTTGACCTGTGTAGAATTCAAGGATTTCAGCAGGCCCCTAAACTTGGGATTTTGTTTGCTATATAGACGTCTTTTAGTGTTCTATGCTGGTTTCTCCAGAAGTCCATACAATTATGTGCGTCATTATTAAATTTTTGAGATACAAAAAAAAAAATTTTTTTTTGAGATACACAAAAATCAATAAATGCAATATCTGTATAGATGGAAACTCTCCCAGCAACACCAATAAGCCACACTGAAATTTGCACAGGTGAATCAGAAAGGATTTTGTGAACGTTCACTGTGGTTCTTGGAAGTGAGATAATAGAGCACAGCACAGTCTGTCTCAACACTTTCCTAGTGACCTACACACAGTGAATCAAAGACAGACTTCCGAACGGGTGACTGAAGGCAGAGAAGTGGGTCAAGTGCTTCGTGAGCAGTAGAGGTGATGTGGTGATAGAATTCCTCTCTCCCAGGGTCATTAAGCACATGCTTTATTAAGCACAGAAAGTGGGTTGATGTCTGACCACTGCAGGCACTTAGTATTTTAATCAACTTTTTCCCCATGTTTTCTATCTGAAGAGCAATAAACCTGAGCTCTACTTATTCAAATCCAAAGATTTGGCCCCTACTTGTAGCATGACACTCTAGCATAGCATAACCAGAGACATGAGAGCCTCAGTCCAGAGGAGGAAAGAAATATACGTAGCAGCCCAGCCAGACCTTGAGCCAGGGACACTTTCTGGTGAAAAACAAGACAATGAAGCAAATAGACCTGGTGGGCACTCCATACATGTCATGGCTGCTGAGAACTCTTTCTCCAGCAAAGAAGCAGTTTCAAATATGTGGTCCTTTCCTTCCTTCGCCCCATTACTGCACCAACTGGATCTGCTCATGGTTTCTACCTGGGTGCCAGGGTATCTTCTTTACCCACAGAACAACAACCTGTATCAACATTTTATAAATCCCACTTTACTTTATGCATCTCTACCTTTACCCCCTCCCTTATCTCTCACCCTAAAAGCGAGGAGTAAGTTATTCACTTAAACTCAGGATTCACCCAAGCTCAACCCTCATCTCTAGTTTTCTCTGGGTCAATTGACTGCCTGATCCAGCGCTTCCCAGGCCTAAATCCTAGGTGCCTGGCAGTATGCCCCAAGCCCACCATTCTCAATTATTATCCCTTCACCTGACCACACCCTGACCTAGCCCAGGGGCCAGATTTTCCTCCAAGAAGGGGCTCAAGGGGCTTCCCATCTGGGCATAGAGTTCTAGCACCTGCCCTGAGCTACCACTGTTATTTCACCAGTCCTTTGATCTAGGGTCAGAAGGTTGTACTACATGACTTTTCTTTCTTACTGTGTGTTCTAAACCGACACTGACAGTAACCATCATTTCTAAATGAATGACCCCAAATCTCTGTCTCTAATGTCCTAGCTTTTCATTTGCAGAAATTTACCATACATTCTTCTTCACTAGTCAGGCAGCACCTCCACATACCGAGAATCAAGTTTATTTCCTTTCCAGACCAGCAACCATTCTTGAGGTGTGCACTTCTAATGGACTAACACATTTGTGTTATGTAAGTTCAGCAGCACACAGCCAACTCTTCCTCCTCAGTCTCCCTGACCTGACCCATTCTGGGAGCCTTGTTTGGTTCCTATCTCCTACAACACTAGCGGTTGGTGTCCTGTCCTTCTTCACCACCCCTGCTCCACTTTCAGCCTGTATGTCACTGATGTGAATGCTCCTGATGCATGGCATGGGTCATGCTCTGGGTCACATTAAGCCAACTTGGACATGTCTAGCAACTTGTTTTCTCAGAATCTCCTCTTCTCCCATTGTTCTGAGTTAGTTTGGTCAAAAGAGGCACTTGTGTGAGATGTGGACAGTGGAATGGAGCAGATGCCATTATTTGTGGGAGATTATCCTGGTTAGTCACAGTAAAGAAAGGTGCAGAGGCACCTGGTAGGGCCCAGCTTGCCCCTGCTCTCCCCAAATATGCGCCTGCCCAGCTTCTATTCCTGTTGGCCCCAACATCAGCCCCAGCTCACAGCTGGCTCTGAGTTACAGACCCACAGAGACAGATGGGACCCGGGGCAGGAGCTTCCACAGGAGGGGCCTTTGTCTCTCCACAAACTCCCACTTGATGCCTGCATGTCAGTGGCCAAGCATGCTTGGCTCCTGGAGTTCCCTATAGGGTCTTCCCCAAGATGGTCAAAGTAGTGACTGTTTCTCTGATACTCTAACATGCCCATGCATTTCCTTTCCCTCTTTCTCCCACAACTGTGTGGGGCCTAATCCCATATGAACACTTTATTCTCACAACACTCAGACTGACTGTCTTCAGGATGAAAACTTGACTGATGTGTGTGCTTCCTACCTTTGTCTGAACAAGAGTGCGCACACGTGCACCCTTCCTTGGCTAGCTACTGACCACAGTTTAAATTCCAACACTTGTTATAGATTCTAGTTCTTTTATTTTCACCTCTCCAGACATAACTAGTTACCACTTCCATTCAAATCCTAGTCCATTCCTATTCCATTGGAATTCTATTCTTCTTACTCAAATCGGCACCACTTCCATTCAAATCCTTATTGGATCCCATTCACATTATACCAACGTGACTTCTGAAATTCATATTATACCACCAGGGAGCCTTCTTTTCTCTTCCTTTTCTACCTATAGAAATCCTCAGAGTCCTGGAAAACTTAGTCCCTGCATAAAATCTTTTATTATTTATATGGCTATATAGGGAAGGACAGGGTCTCACTACCTTGCCCAGGTTGGACTTGAACTCCTGGGCTCATGCAATCCTCCTGCATCAGCCTCCCAAGTAGCTGGGATTATAAGTGCATGCAACCACACTTGGTTCCATGTTTTTAAATCTCTGCTTACCTTAATTCTAAAACATGTTTTAGAACACACCAGAGTCTGTTTTATGATTTTTTTCTTGCTTTTCTTAGTTTCTAGTATGAATAATCTTAAGGTCAGACGCTAAATCCTTCCTATGTTTGTGTGTCCCATAGTATCTGGATGGTGATAGAAATAGAATTAGGGGCTCATTAATTATTTAGTAAATGGTCACATAAATACTTTTCAAACTCATTTCCTTGACAAATTATGTACTGACATTTACTAAAGTTTGGAAGATGTGATTTTATACTATCTATCAAGAAAACATTTTTTATAATTATATTTTATATTATGAAAAAATTCAAAGAATTTTTATGGAATCTTAAAATGGATAGAGCTTGATAAATCTCATGTAATTTAAATAATAAATAGCAAGCACATAGCAAAGAAAATGTATTTTCATATTCCTTTTTTCCTCTTTCTTAAGAAAAATTTTTGGGTGTCTACCTAAGAAGAAAGATATTGCTTTTTAGAGTATTTGTGAACATATGGTAGTAGACTACTTGATATAGAAATGTCTGAACTAAAATATGAGAAGATCACAGATTATATTGAAATAGAACTTTACTCATTCTTATTTATAATGAAGTCATTCACTGCAAGAAAATTTAGTGAGTACTATGAAAATCACAGTATACTAGAAACACGATTCTTATGCTAAAACTATAAAACAGTGTATTTACATGTGAGGAGTGATTTGTGGGTGAGGGTGGCTTCTTTGTAGGACAACCAACCATGGACCACAATCCAACTCTGTCCTTTAAGCTGAAGATAAAGAAATGAATTTTTTACTTATTAGATAAATCTGTTATATTTTTTAAACTTCAAACCAATGGGGATTATGGAATATAAAAATGCCACTATTCAGTAAGGGAAAGTCCTCAGGGATCATCTCAGACATGCTGTATGCTGTTACATGACGCCCATGACTATAACAATTGTCAAAAGTCATGGCTCTAATAATGCTCACAGACAGAAATGCTCACTCTTCAATAAAATAGATAGAGCTAATTTCTGCCTAAGTTAAAATTCCTCACTTAAGACCATATCCTTTTTTTTTTTTCTTGAGACAGAATCTCACTCAGTTGCGCTGGGTAGCATGCCAGGGCATCATAGCTCACAGCAACTTCGATCACTTGGGTTCAATTGATCCTCTTGCCTCAGCCTCCAGAGTGGGACTACAGGCGCCCACCACAACACCTGGCTATTTTTAGAGATGGGGTCTTGCTCTTGCTCAGAATGGTCTTGAACTCCTGAGCTTAAGCAATCCACCTGCCTCAGCCTCTCCAAGTGCTAGGCATGAGCTACGGTGCTGGGCAAGACCATATCCTTTAACATTAACATAGTTGTGATTACTTTTGTTAATGTTGTTCTCATTGATTTAGTGCTTCGTGAGTACTAGGTACTGTGGTAAATGCCTTACGTTAATTATATTAGTACTATTATAATTTTATAAGAGATGAGGAAAATGAGGCATGGGATAATTTATTCAAGCTCATATAGCTACCTGTGGCATAAGAATATACAACCGTAATGGAGAAAAGCACTATGGTCTCAGTTGAAAATACTTTTATTCACAGCAACACTTAAAGCTCCTCTATCTGAGCATCTTAAAGAAGTTTAAGGATCCATTTTGCAATATCCACTCCCACACCTGAACAGACTCAACCTTCCATTTCCTTTATTGCTCCTTTGTTATAGTCTCTTTGGACTTCTCTTCCTTTAAGGGGCTGGTGTTTCAGCATTCTTACTTCTCACATGGGCCACTTTTATGTGTTGTTCCCATAAACAAGAATATCTTCAGCAGAAACTTTGGGTAGATAATGTTCTTTTTGCTCCAAAGAAAAAAATTAGGGGAGCTCTTAATGATAAAGTAGTAGAGCTACTATATAAATATAGGGGCTGTTCTCATCCTTTAGAAGAAACAACAGCCTGGTCTGAGCGCAGTGTTTACAGCTAATTGATCACGACCAGTTACAGATTCCTTTGTTCTGTCTCCACTCCCACTGCTTCACTTAACTACAAAAAAATAAAAATAAATTAAAAAAGAAGAAACAGCAGTAGCAGCACTCGTACTCCAACCTCAGCATTATGTGCTGCCAATTACAGGGAAGAGGAGGAGAGATGCGTGGTACCTTCTGCTGGGCTGACTTTATGGTGCTGAGCAGGGGACCTGGCTGGAGAGACTGTTGTCTCTTTCCAAAGCAGGGGTCTGTGGAGATCTGCTGGTAGCTTGAAGTTGCCCATTGAGAAAGTGTACATTACAAAAATTGGCAAATACTACCAATCTTTTTCTGAAAGTTGATATGGGAGAACCAAACATGCCTCCCTGGCATAAGGATTGTTGAACTGAAGGCAATTAAGAAGAAGAAATTTCAAGGAAGCTCCCTTCCCTTCCTCTGTTTACCTAAAGGTGGGACATAAATGTATAAAAATAAAAGATATCTTACCTCCCGTCTCTAAAAAGTTTAACTACTGAAGACAATTTCTGACTCTATGGGTTTGGAGATGGCACTAGAGGAATCTACCCTGAGAAGAGTTACTGGAAGAGCCTTTATTCTGCCAATTACTTGCTTCCCCCACATCGCTGCCCCTAGAGATTCCAAGTTCTTTTCCTCGCCTTGTCACTTCTCTGAAAATGTACTGTTGTTTGTTGAAGATGGAATTCAAAGTCATTTCTTTGGAAACTACTCATTCCCTGGTTATCTTTCATGTATATATGAAACAAAAATGTTAATAAGCCTCTATTTTTCTCCGGTTAAGCTCTGCCTTGTTACAGAGCTCCAATCCAAGTAACAACTTACAAGGGTTGAAGAAAAAATTATTTTCTTCTCCTACTCTGGTCTTTAAACATTATCGGCACATCACTGCCTACAAAGGAACTTTGGGATATGATTCTGCCCAATGCTAGACCATTGACAGGTAAAAAAAGAGTGAAATAAAAATGTGTTGCTCTTAGGAAGCTATTGTCTTTTGATGGTTAATAACACTGAATTCACCACATAAAGGCAAAGAGGAAGAGTAAAAATGTTCAGAGAAGATTGTGGACAAGGAAGGAAGATACTCTCTGCAAAGAAAATTATGAAACCCTAAGAAAAGAAATAGCAGAAGACATTAATAAATGGAAGAACATACCATGCTCTTTGCTGGAAAGAATCAACATTGTTAAAATATCTATACTACTCAAAGCAATCTACAGATTCAGTGCAATACCCATTGAAATAGCAACATCATACTTTGAAAAACTGGAAAAAAAAATTCTTCATTTCATATGGAACCAGAAAAAACCCTGTATAATCAAGGCAATTCTTAGTAATAAAAACAAAGCTGAAGACATCACTCTATCAGACTTTAGGTCATATTACAAGTCAATAGTGATCAAAACTGCGTGGTATTGGCACAAAAATAGAGACATAAACATATGGAACCAAATAGAAAAGCAAGAGATAAAATCAATCTCTTACTGCCATCTGATCTTTGATAAACCAAACAAAAGCATACACTGGTGAAAAGAATCCCTATTTAGTAAATGGTGTTGGGAGAACTAGATAAGTACCTGTAAAAGACTGAAACTGAACCCGCACCTTTCACATTTTTACAAAAATTGTCTCAAGATGGATAAAAGATCTAAATCCAAGGCAAGAAATGATAAAAATCCTAGAAGCAGGGTGGCACCTTTGGCTCAAAGGAGTAGAGTGCTGGTCCCATATACCAGAGGTGGTGGGTTCAAACCCAGCCACGGCAAAAGACTGCAACAACAACAACAACAAAAATCCTAGAAGAAAGTATAGGAAAAACTCTTGATGATGTCAGACTGGGGAAAGATTTTATGAGGAAGACTTCAGTGGCAATAGCAACAAGAACAAAAATAAACAATTGGGACTTAATTAAACTGAAAAGCTTCTGCATGGCTAAGGACACAACAATTAAAGCAGATAGCCCACCTTCAGAATGGAAAAAGATATTTGCATGTTACAGATCTGACAAAGGGTTGATAACTAGAATCTACGGATAACTGAAATTAATCAACACACAAAGAGCAAACAATCACAGCTGTCACTGGCAATAGACATGAACAGCAACTTCTCTGACAAAGACAGAGAAATGGCTAACAAACGTATGAAAAAAAAAATGCTCATTGCTCTGTCAGAGAAATGCAAATCAAAACCACCCTGAGATATTAACTATCCCCAGTAAGAATGGCCCATATCACAAAGTCCCAAAGTTGCAGATGCTGGCACAGATGAGGAGAGAAGGGAACACTTTTCCACTATTGGTGGGACTGAAAAAAATGCAGAGTGTTTGAAAAGAAGTATGGAGCATTCTCAAAGAGCTAAAAGTGGACCTTCCATTTGATCCTACATTCCCATTACTAGGCATCTTCCCAGAAGAAAAAAAAAATCATAAGCACATTTGCACTAGATTGTTTATTGCAATTTACAATCACCAAGATGTGGAAACAACCTAAATAAATTAACCCAGGAATAGATTAACAAACTGTGATATATGTATTTCATGGAATACTATTCAACCATAAAAAAGATGGAGACTTTACATCTTTTGTATTAACTTGGACGGAGCTGAAGGACATTCTTCTTAGTAAAGTATCACAAGAATGGAAAAGTAAATATATAATGTGTTCAATAAAAATGTGAAGCCAATAGAAGATATAACACAAGCCTACATAAGAGAAAAACTCAATTCAATCCATGTTGGGGGCATAGAGAAGGAGGACAAGGGGAAGGGGAAGGGAATTGGTGTGCTCCCACTTAATGGGAACGATGTAAGGATATATGGTACATCTCTTGGGTGTGGGACACAATTGTAAGGGGGTCTTTCTAACAAATGCAAACATTGCAACCTAGTTGTCTGTACTCTCACATTAACCTGAAATAAAAAGAAAAAAGGATATTTTGTATAAAAATTATCATAGTTGGGCTCCTTAAAATAATAGTTATGCTTATAACTCCATTATTTTAGGGATAGGCCAAGACCAATGGTTACAAAAAATGTGGGCTTCCAAGAGAAATTATAAGAAAACAAAAGGGAAAAAACATGTAAACAAAAAAAGGGAAACCTTCTGAAATTAAAAAAAAATATATATATATATAAAGTTCTTGACATCTTGGAGGTATAGGAAAGTTGAATATCCAAGTCCTGCTGAAAATGATTAGTCCTTTTTGTGCATAACTTGATGTCTATCAAACAAATTATTTTTTCCTAATGGAGTTTTTAAAATACACTAGCTTAATTCTAGCACAAAATACAATCACAATTAATTTAACACGATAGGCCAACTGAGAAAATAAATATTTAGAAAGAAGAGGGATACGTCAAGATTTCACAGATAGGATGAGACTAAAAATTTCTTGTCCATTATTCCTAAATATATATACATCTACCACAAGTAGGTATTTGAGAGAAAAAAATACATAAAGGCAAAAGGCACATTATGACTAGTATCTCCAGTATCATTTGCACCTTCATTTCACTTTCCTAAACTTTACCTTTGTAAACTTTTCATCTTTCTAAATTATGTAGCTACTTTCCAGTGGCCTACATTCTCTTTCCTTCATGAGAAGATCATGGATTCAACCCCCCTGCCAGAAGCCAAGCAGAACTAAATGCCCTGTAGGCTATCTTGGAAGACATTGAATAATCTTTACCCAATTTCATGCACAATCACTTCTTTAACAAGACTAAGCATTAGTCATACCTATAAATTAATGCTGCCTCTTAACCTACTACTAATATCTGAAAACTCTGTACTTTTCTTCATATCAAATATAGTCTAAGTAGTCTTTTCATTTTATTTTTCCAGAAAGCTTTCACAATGAAAAAGAGCCCTAAGGGTATTTTCTCCTCTTGGTGCAGAGAGTGATGATACAGAATGTGCACGATGCCCACGCAGAAAGGTTAATAATATTCTACGAGGAGCCTATTTTTAGACTAATAGAACTAGTTTACGCAAAGCAAAGCTGTACAGAAAGAAGAAGAAAGATCTTTAAATGTCTGAAATAATTAAGGAGAAACTTTAAGAGAAAAAGTAACCTTTCCTTTTCCCGCATTCAGTCTAAAATAATGGATTCAATAATGAATTCAAAGGCTTAGCCATTTTGTGAAGGCTTTTTAATTGCTCATATTGATCATTACCTAAATTTGCTTCTGCACAGTTTATAGAGCTGCATTAGGCACTGGAACCAAAACCCTTGGGGAAGAAAAGCCACAGCCATCTTAACATTACTTAATGGTAGAATAATTATTTATATTTATGCACATGGAGACAAAGATCACTTTGTTAGTAGGTCTGATAACTAGGGCTTCACTGGCTAAGGCTGCATTAAACTGTTTGCAAAGTCAGGGTTTCTCCCATGGGGTTTTGGTAGACCAAAAGGGTAGCCTACCCAGAAAAGACAAATCTCTCCATGTAGATTGTGTCATTATTGTAAATCTACTCAATAAATTGGGATTGTCCATAACCCTCTTAAACAGACTTCCTGACTTGGTTCAGTGAGTACCAGTAAACTTACAGAGGCAGTGAAACACACCACCCAGAATCTCACTCTTTGGATAAAAAACCCAACATATTTCTGCCTTGCCTTTTTTAAAATAAAGGAGAAATCAACATGCTTTTCTTTTTTGCTGAGAGAGGAATCCGTGTATTTTTGCTGCACAATATAACAGTTATGAGATTCACGATGCTTATGCAAGCTACTGTGCACACAGCTTTAATGGAGGAATGTTTTCCAAGTAGCCCAGAAAAGTCTCCTACGTTTTGAGGCCTGAACTGCACAGGCCCAGGGTCCAACACTGTCACTCAGAGATTTTTCTCTTCTCCGAGCTAGTCCTTGGCTTCTTGGGTATTCTGTTAGGTCACTGAAACAGCTGATCTTAATGTTCTTCACACATCCTTGTATTCCCATTAGACTGTGTACCTTCCTACTCATCTTTTCCTCATTCATCATTTTATTCCCTGGACCCTGGACAATGTATGTTTAATGTTATTTTTCATTTTAAAATATTGATTAAGGGGGTACAAGTGTTTTTGTTACATGTATACCTTATATAATGCTTAAGTCAGGGCTTTTGTGTACCCATAATCAAAATAGTGTTCATTGTAGCCAATGGTTAAGTTTTTACCCCACACCCTCCTACCTACACATCCCCTTTCTGGGTTTCTCATGACCTTCATATCATTTTGTGCTAGTGTGTACCCAAAGTTTAATTCCCACTTATTAGTGAGAACATATGGTGTTCTGTTTTCCATTCCTGAGATACTTCACTTAGGATAATGGTCTTCAGTTCCATCCAAGTTGTTGCAAAAGATATTATTTCATTCTTTTTTATGGCTGAGTAGTGCTTCATGCTATATAAGGTCAGGCAATTAAGTTCGTGAACTCACCCTATAAAAAGTGCTACCTACATACCTGCTGAATACCACTATAGTCACCTTCTACATACCCCCCTTGGGAAGCTATGCATTGACACCAGACCAAGTCCACTGTTCAATGAATTTTTTCTGGGTTGAGTTCAAGAACTTAATGTTAGACCTTGTAAGATGACAGCTCAGATGGCCATTCCACAAAAAAGAGGAGAGAGAGATAGAGATAGAGATAGAGATAGAGAGAGAGAGAGAGAGAGAACATTAAAATAAACTATTTAAGTGATTTAACAGAATATCAAAGGAGCTAGGGACTAGCTGGGAGAAGAGAAGAATCTCTGAGTGACAGGACAGTGTTGGACACTGGGCACATGCAATTCATATATCTCATTCATACTTTCTTTATCCACTCATGAATTGATGGGTACTTAGGATGATTTCATATCTTTGCAATTGTGAATTATGCTGCAATAAACATTTGAGTACATGTGTCTTCTTGATAAAATGACTTTGTTCCCTATGGGTAGATACCTGTAAGTGGGACTGCTGGGTTGAGTGGTAAAACTACATTTTATTTCTCTGAGGAATCTCCATACTATTGTCCAGAGAGGTTGTACTAATTAGTGATATACAACAGTGTATAAACTTAACTTTCTGTCTGCATGCACATTAGCATTTTTTTTATCTTTTAATGAAGACCATTCTGATAAGGGGAAGGTGGTATCTCAGTGTAGTTTTAATGTGCAATTTCCCTGATAAGTGATGTCAAGAATTGTTTCATATGCTTGTTGGTGTATCTCCTTTCAAAAAATTCTGTTCATGTTTTTTGCCCACTTCTTGATGAGGATTTTTTTGGTGTTGTTTGCTTTTTTATTTCAAATTAATATGAGGGTACAAATGTTTAGGTTACATTGTTTATAGTTCTAAGGCAAAGTTCAAGTTGCAATTGAGCCCTTTTCCCCCTCACGTTGTACCCATTAGGTGAGTTCCCTCCCTTTGCCCTCACTCCTCCCCCTTCCCTTCCCCTTCCTCTTTTCTCCCCTTTGCTAGACTATATTTGTGTTTTATCATTTGTGTGGGCATGCAGTTGTTTATATATTGGTTTCATATTGGTATTGAATATATTGGATTTTTTTTTCATTCTTAAGATCCTTTACTAAGAATAATGTGTTTCAACTCTACCCAGGTAAACATAAAAGATGTAAGGTCTCTATCTTTTCTTATGGTTGAATAGTACTTCAGTATACATACACCACAGTTTGTTAATCCATTCATGGGTTGATGGGCATTTGGGTTGCTTCCATGACTTAGCAATTGTGAACTGAGTTGCAGTAAACATTCCGGTACAAATATTTTTGTGGTAAAATAATTTTTGGATAGATACCTAGTGATGGAATTGCAGGATCAAGTGGAAGGTCAACTTTTAGTTCTTTGAGAATTCTCCATACTTCTCCCCATAAAGGTTGTATTAGTTTGCAATCCCACCAGAAATGTAGAAGTGTTCCCTTCTTGGCACATGCATGCCAGCAAGTTCAAGTTGTAGTTGAGCCCTTTGCCCAGGAATGCTGAACAGCCCACATACCCCACACACATGTGATGTGGGCTAATCTCACTGTAGTTAGGTGGTATCTCAGAGTGGCATTGATGTACACTTCTATTCTTTGAGTTCTTTGTAGATTCCAGACCTTAGACTTTTGTCAAATGTATAGTTTGTGAATATTTTGTCCCATCTGTAGGTTGTCTGTTCACGCTATTATTTCCTTTGCTGTGCAGAAACCTTTTAATTTAACTATGCCCCATTTATTTCTATTTTTCTTGCTGCATTTCCTTTGGGATCTTGGTCATAAGTCCTTCACCTAGGACAATGTCTAAAAGAGTTTTTCCTATACAGTCTTCTAAAAGTTTATGATTTCATGCCTTACATTTAAGTCTTTAATCCATCTTGAATTAATTTTTGTATATGACAAGAGACAGGGTTCCTGTATTACTGATGCATGTGGCTACTGAATTTTCCCACCACCAATTATTAAATGGGGCTCCTTTCCCCAGTCTATGTTGTTGACGGCTTTGTCAAAGATCAGTTGGTTGTAGGTAGACAGTTTTATTTCTGATGTATCTATTTTTTTTCCATTGTCTCCACTTTCAGACCAGTATCATCTGTTTTGGCCATAATAGCCTCTAATATGGGAAGTCTGGTAACGTGATGCTTCCAAATTTGTTCTTTTTCCTTAAGATTGCTTTGAATATTTGGGCACATTTTTGATTCCAAATGAGCTCAGGATTCTTTTTCTACATCTGCGGAATATGACATTGTTATTAGGATGATAATTATGTTGTACCTGTAAGTATCATTGGGCAGTATGGACAAACCATCTTGCTCTTGTTTACTCGTTTGGGAATTCTATTTCTTCCTTCTTCAAGATTAACAGATTGTATACTACCAAGAATCTGTCCATTTCCACTAGGCTTTCCACTTTGTTCACACAGAGGTTTTCTTGTATTAATAGATTATATTTTGCCTTTCTTTCACTAGTTCCCCGAGTTATGACATTATGTTGTTAGCTTACAATCTTTCTATTTTTTGATGTAGGCATTTAAAGCTACAAACTTACCCTTTAGGACTGCTTTTGCTGTCCCAAATATACTTTGAAAGTTTGTGTCCCCTTAGTCATTCATTTTGAGGAATGTCTTAATTTCCATCTTAAATTCATCATTGACCTAAGAATCAGCACCAGGTTGCTCGATTTCCATGACTTTGTGTAGTTTTGAGTGTTTATCTTGGAACTGATTGCTAGTTTTATTCCACTGAGATCTGAGAACAATATTTTGATGAGACTTGTTTTGTGGCCTAAGAGATGATCAATATAGGAAAATGTCATGTGTGCTGATGAGCAAAATGTATATTTAATAGTTTCAGGAAGAACAGTCTATAAATTTCTGTTGGGTCCATTTGTTCCAGAGTCATGTTTAAGTATAGTGTTTATTTATTTATTTTCTGCTTTGATGATCTGTCCTGTTAATTCAGTGTTGAAATCCCTAGCAATTAAAATACTAGTGTTTGCGCAGATAAGTAGAAGACTTTGCTTAATGAAACTGGGAATTCCTGTTAGATGCCCAAATTTTTTAAATTTTTGTCTTCTTGTTGAATTTTTTTTTATTGTTATGTAATGGTTTTTTCCTTTTTTTATCATTGGTGATTTAAAGTTTATTTTATCTGATATGAGAATGGCTACATCTGCTCACTTATGGTTTGTATTTGTGTGGAATATTACTTTCCATCCCTTAGTCTTAAGTATGTGTGAGTCCTTGGGGTTTAGATGTGTTTCTTGGAGACAACAACAACGAGTAATTAGGCTGTATTTTTTCATCCATTCAGTTAGTCTATATCTTTTCCTGAGGGGAGTTCAGACTGTTAACATTGAGTATTAGTATTCATATGTGGGATCCTGTTCTGTTCATCATGTTGGATGATACCCTATCATTTTGTTTTCCTCTTGTGCTACTGTATTATAGAAATGTGAGCTACAATTTTTGGCTGTTTTTACCTTTGTGAGTATCTACTGTGCTACTGCATGTGTAATGCACTTTTGAGCATTTCCAGTAAAACTAGTAATGACAAATTCCCTTTAGCGTTTGCTTATCTGCAAAAGTTTTTATTTCTCTATAATTTATGAAACTTAATTTTGTAGGAAACAAAACTCTTGGCTGGTGATTGTTCTGTATAAAAAGATTAAAAATGGGGCTCTGGCTTATTAGGTCTCCACTGAGAAGTCTGTTCTTAGCCTGATGGGTTTTCCCTTGTAGGTTAGGCATTGCTTTTGTTTTTCAGCTGGTAGAATTTTCCTTTGAATTCAGCCATGCTGATGACTATATGTCTTGGGGATGCCCTACTTGTTGTGAATCTTCCTGGTGTTTGATGACCATCTTGTATCCAGATATCTGAATCACTGGTGATACTAGGGATGTTCTCCTCAATAAAATTCATAGGTTTTCCATGCTTCTTGCTTCTTTTTCTCTCTCCAGAATACCTATAATTTATACATTGGCATGTTTCACATAGTCTTACATTTTCTGAGTGATTGTTCATTCTTCTTTATTCTTTTTTCTGCATTTTTGACTACATGGCTTATTTTAAAAGTCTTGTTTTCAATTTCTAATATTCATTCTTCTGCTAGATCAGACAGTTGCTAAAGCTTTGTGCTGTATTTTGTAGTTGCCTAGCCACTGTTTCATTTCTTCTAGGTCTGTTATATCCTTCCTGTGTGCCTATCTCTTTCATGAAGTTTTCATTTTTTTATTCATGTCATGAAATATTTTTGTGGCTTCTTTGTGTTCATTTTCAACTCTCTCTGCAATTCCTTTCATCTTATTTGCCATTCATATTTTGAATTCCATTTCTGACATGTCAAAAGTTTTGTTTTGAATGGGGACCACTGCTGTGGATCAACTGCAATTTTTTGGGGATGTTGAACTCGGATTTTAAATGTTGCCAGAATTCTTTTTCTCATCTGAAACCTCTTGTCTCAGCTCAGGACTGATAGATTTGTGTGCCCTTGTTCTCTTTTGCTGGTAAATCTCCTACTTTTTGAGAAGGAGGAAAGGTCCCTAGTTAATCTTTTGTGTCCTACTCTGGAAGATTGACCCAGCAGGAGTGTACTGACAGCCTGTAACACAATGTTTATCTTCTTAATCCTTCATGGCTGTTATAGTCTAAGCTGATGCCGGGGGATATTCACTCAGATTGGTACACTGATCCCCAGGCCACTGCTGTGGCCTTCAAAAGTTCTTGTCCACAGAGATGGGTGGCATGGACTTGGCTAGTACCTAAGCAGGTTATGAGACCTTGGTGGGTGTTTAGGTGCATCAAAGGACCGTGGCCCATGCCTGGTGAGTATGCCTGGCTATCTTAATGGTGGGGGATCTTTGTGTGAAATGATGAATTGGTCCTTACATTACCGTTAGAAGCTCAGACAGGAGGTTCAGTGATTCTCTCTGCACCGAGGTGGACATTGCACAAGATTACTCTGCCTCAGTCTACTCCTGATGGTGGGAGTGGCTAATTGTAATGCTATCTAGCCAGTGGCTACAGGTGTTAGAACTAAGCGGTATGCCCCATCCAGGTCTGGGGTAATGGTGGTACATGGCAGGGAGCAGCTTTTGGCTAGCGGATTCATCTTGGAGAGCCAGACTGTAAGTGTGGGACTCTGTGGTGTTTGCAGGTGTGGCTCGTCTGGCACTGTGCCAGGCTCAGGAGTGTGGCCCCCTTCATGGAGCTTGGACTGCAGGGGTGTGAACCTCTGTGCGTGGGATGCAGAGTCGGGGGGGGGTTGTTCCTCCACTTGGTGGTTGGTAGGCAGGATCTCTGGGTTTATCCTGCTGGCTGGCTGGTGAATCTGTAGGTGTGTGGACCACTGCTCAATGCCCAGATTTGTAGGGGCATGTGTGCATGGGTTGGGGAACATGGCCTACTAGTAGGGGTGTGGGGCTATGGGAGTAGGCCACTCTCCCCACTCAGATCCCACCTAGGCTGCTATCACTCAAATGGAGCTCCACTCAACTTCTTTGGTGCTGGGAGCGCCTGGCTCCCAGTGATGGGTGTTAGAATGCGTCTGTTCTCCCTGATCCTTTTAGGCTTGGTAAGGCATGATGCTGGGGAAGTTACAGCAAAGACAATCCCTGTGTAGACCAGGATTTCCAGACCTGAGAGCTCACAGTGGCATCAGCTGTTGCAACTAAGAAAGCAGAAACCAACGGGTTCCTGCTAAGCCTTCTCTATGACGCAACTTCACTATACAGTCTTCCAGCAGTTTTCCCATCAGCACAGAGGCCTGCGGTGGTGGGAGGGGGCCTTTCATAGTTGTAGTGTCTATGCCCTGAGGCTTTCTCCTTTATCCCTTCCCCATATGTAGGACTTCCCCGGTACCTGCTGATCTTGGTGAGTGGAGCCCTCCATCCCTGTCTCCTTCATTCTGAGTGTCTCTGATTTGTTCTCTGATGATCTACAATGCTCTCTCCAAAAGGGTTCATCCATAGGCAGACATCTGTGTGCACTTTGCAGTCCTCTTGTAGAGAATGGTGTGTATGGGCTGCTTCTATTCCACCATCATGGCCTTATTTCTAAATACTATTTATCTCAATATTTAGTGAATAGAGGTAAGTGAGTGAATGTTCCTTTAAATCCTCCAAAAGTATATTTGTATTTAAGGTTTTAATTTTCTGTTTAAAGGGTTATACTGAATGTTTTATATTGAGATTTCAGATGATGAAGTTAAGAACTAAAACATTCTAGATACATTCTCCTTTTAACATGTTAGTATTTATCTTTGGTAGGTACAAATACATCAATTCAGTTTGACAAAAGGCAAAGTATGATTATTACCATTCATTTTTGCATTGCTGCTTTTATATTTAGGTTATTTCTATAAAAAGTTATCATAAAAATTTGACTAAAGAGATTAATCTGACTTGCTAAATAATTACTTTAAATTATTTTTTCTTATTAAATCACCAACATAATTGCATTATTTTAAGAATAGATTTTATTAACTACAATTTATAATAAAAAGACACTGCCATCTGATTATCTTTTCTTCCTTGTTTTGACTGATAAAATTTCAAAGATTTTTATCTTCTTTGGTACTACTGTGAAAGGAATGGAATCTTTGACTGTTTTTTCAGCTTGGTTGTTGTTAGTATATATAAAGGCTACTGATTTGAGTGTTGATATTGTAGCCTGATACCTTGCTGTATTCCTTGATCACTTCTAAGAGCTTCACAGTAGAAACCCTGGTGTTTTCCAGATATGCCATCATATCGTCTCTTCTGATCCTATGTGGATGCCCTTTATTGCCTTTTCTTCCCTGATTGCATTGGCTAAAACTTCCATTACAATGTTAAAGAGCAATGTAGACAATGGGCAGCCTTGCCTGGTTCCTCATTTAAGTGGGAATGATTTCAATTTAACTCCATTCAATACAATATTGGCTGTGGGTTTACTGTAGATGGTCTCTATCAATTTAAGAAATGTCCCATCTATTCCCATTTTCTTTAGTGTTCTGATCATGAAGGGATGCTGGATATTGTCAAAGGCTTTTTCTGCATCAATTGAGAGAATTATGTGGTCTTATTTTTTAATTTATTTATGTGCTGGATTACGTTAATTGATTTACGTATATTGAACCAGCCTTGAGATCCTGGGATAAAGCCTACTTGGTCATGGTGTATAATTTGTTTGATGAATTGCTGAATTCTGTTTGCTAGGATCTT
>CAUYRH010141224.1:0-12057 GCA_963574655.1 Perodicticus potto
AATCAAATTACAAAAATAAATAGCACTTCTACACACCAATAAAGATCTAATGGAGAATGAAATCAAGAAGGTAATCGATTTACAATAGCAACAAAAAAATAATACCCAGGAAGGTATTTAACTGAGAAGGTGAACTATAAAACACTGAGGATAGAAATTGTAGATAACAAAAACAAATGGAAAAACACCCCATGCCCATGGATTGGAAGAATTAATATTTTTAAAATTACCATACCTCCTAAAACTATCTACAGATATAAAATAATCTGTGTTAAAATAACATTATTATTTTTCATAGAAGTAGAAAAACAAATGTGAAATTTATATGAAGCCTGAAAAGAGCTGAAATAGCTAAAGCAATCCTAAGCAAAAAGAGAAAAACAGAAGGCATCATATTACTTGATTTAACATTACACTAAAAAGCTAAAGTAATCAAAAAAAACATTGCTGGTATAAAAATACATACAGCTCAATGGAAAAGACTAGAGAAGAGACAAGTAAATTCACATATTAGCAACCAATTGATCTTTGAAAAAGTCAACAAAAGCATACATTGGGGAAAGAATATTCTTTTCAAGAAATGGTGCTGGAAAAATTGTATTGCCATATGCTTAAGAATAAACAAAAAACAGGGGGTGGGGCAGAAGCTCTTGTCCAGAGGGAAGGATATGTCCAGAAAGTACCCGAGTAAGCTGAAGAGTGGGAGCCAAACTGAGAGAGAAGAGTGATAACTGTAGGTCACCTCTGCCGAAGCAAGCTGAGACTCCAAGAAGGCAAACTTCAGGTACAAAATTCATCCCAAAGGAAAAGTGTCCGTCCCCTCCCCCAAGAGTTGTGGGGTTTTTTTGTTTGTTTTTTGTTTTGTTTTCTTTTTGTCTTTGTTTGCTCCTGTAGGTTTTCTATAAGCAACCGATGAACTGAAGACCTCTTGTCTCACCCCACGGGTGAGAGCTGTAGGAAGTGAGGCCTACTTCCCAAGAGGGACCCTGTTGTGACACTGAGCACTCTCTTCCCAGCAGAAAAATTGAACTAATGATTTCCCTGCCATTCTGAACTTCAAGTCCACCCTTCTCTCCTTGTCTGACGAACCAGAAGCTTAACCCCTGCAGAGACTGTGGGAGGAGGCTCATGAGCAGTGCCCCCCTCCCTGCCAGAACAAGGGCTTCAACCAACCAGAGACTTGTATCCTGCTCTGCTAGAGCCATGTGTCCCATGCTTTGTTCCCCCATGCCCCACCCTGTAGGAGCTTCTGTTCAGTACCCGACCCGGCCAGAGTCATGAGACAAGCGCTCTCTTTGCCAAAGTCACCAGGTGCCAGTCACTGCCAGAACCGTGTGCAGCATCCCCTACCCTGCTGCTGGATCTGTGTGCTCTGCGCTCCTGGAGCTGCTTCTACAGCCAGAACTGCCTGGCTGTGGCAGTTGCCTGGGAGCTGTGTGGGGTCACTTTGCAAAAAGATTCAGCAACAATAGAGTGATCTTACCAGGGTCTAATAATGGAGAGATATCTCCCCAACTCTGAGGACTGCCAGAGGAAACCAGAACTCACTCCATAGGGATACCAGTGCTGCAGAGAGGCTAGGGCAAAGGCATGATGGCTGAGAGAGAAAAGCATTTGCTGACTTTTTACCCTCAGGATTAGACTGAGTTCAAGTGGAACACTCGCAAGTGGCTATTGAGTACCCAAGGCAGGAAGGCCTCAGCTCCCCCAGGTGACTGGTGACAGAGTTTAGTGACTGGGTCACGGGGCACTGACCTTCCTTTGACTCTGACAGGCACAAAGCCCCAACACATCTGCTTATTGGAGAGAGCTCAACCCTGTGGTATCACCAGTGACTTGGCATGAAAGAGGAGCAAATTGGAGAAAGAGACACAGCCCTCTGGTCTAACTCTGCTACTGGGCAGGCCTTTCTGACTCCACAGAGCACCAGAGTGAGCCAAATTTGAGCAGCCAGTAGACCTCTGCCATCTAGTTGCTGGAGACCTTTCAAACTCTCCTATTTGAGAGTTCATACTGACTGGTTCAATAGGTTTGGAACTCCTAACCTGGGACAATCACCAAAGGACCCTCTCAGATTGTACCCTGGTTGAGTGGTAATGGGAAGGGTTGATTTTCCTCTTCCAGATTTTGTCCATGGCAGGTGGGGTGTCTTACTTGCTTGTATTTCTCCATAGCTAAGACTTCACCAGAGTCACTGATCCACTAGGATTGGCCAAGAACCAGCTAAATACATGATTTAGCTACCTAACCCCACCACACCAAGCAGGTTTCCTCAGCCTCAGATTGTAATACTGTACAGGTCCTTTGCAAAGCTATAGGGGTAAAAGCTGCAGTCATCAGTCCCAAATCCATGACAAAGGGCTGGTTAACCACAACTCCAGGAACTCCCAATCCAATTTCACCTTACCTGCCCATCTAGCCAACAGTAAAAAACAATCATGAGGCATAATCAGCAGAAAAACTCTGGCAACATGAATAATCAGAGTAGATCAACCCCTCTTAAGAAAAATATGGCAGACACAGAAGAAGATCCTATTCATAAACAAATGGCTGAGATGTCAGAAATCGAGTTCAGAATTTGGACAGCGAATAAGATCAAAAGAATGTAGGAAAAGATGGAATTAGAATTTCAAGGAGTAATTCAAAAGATATCTTAAGAATTCAATGAATTCAAAGACAAAATTACCCAAGACTTTGACACATTGAGGCAAGAACTTGCAACCATCAAAGATCTGAGAAATACAGTAGAATCCCTCAGTAACAGAATCCAGCAAGCATAAGAAAGGATCTCTGACATTGAAGACATAGTTTTTGAATGCTCCCAAACACTCAAAGAGAAAAGAAAGTGGAGAACAAAAACAGATCATGCTCTCAGAGAGCTCTGTGATAATTCAAAGAGATCTAATATTCGCCTTACAGGAATTCCTGAAGGTGATGAGGTTGTTGTGAAGGAAACAGATGCTTTGCTTCATGAAATAATCAGAGTATTTTACAGACATGCCAAGAGAATCTGAAATTCACATAGAAGACAGTTTCAGAACATGGGCACGACTCAACCCTAATAAAAGTTCTCACAGACACATTATAATTAGCTTAGCCAAAGTTAATATGAAGGAGAAAATTCTGCAAGCAGCCAGATGTAAAAAAACCATAACCGCCAAGGGGAAGGACATTAGAATGATTGCAGATCTATCTCCTGAAACCTGTCAAGCTAGAAGAGGGTGGTCATCAACTTTAATCTCCTTAAACAAAATCACTTTCAACACAGGATCCTGTATCCAGATAAACTGAGTTTTATCTATGATGGAGAAATTAAATAATTCAATGATATGCACATGTTGAAGAAATTTCCCATAACTAAACCAGCTCTCCAGGATATTCTCAGACCTGTCCTTCATAATGAACGAAACAATCTTCCACCACCAAAGTAAACTCACTCAGAAATTTTGATCAAATTCCAACTTCCACAGTGGTGAAAGAATTAAAAATGTCCACTGGGCTTTTGAAAAACTTGATACCCAAAATACTGTCTGGTTTATCAATACTCCCAATTAATGTGAATGGCTTAAATTGCCCTCTAGAGGCACGAGGTTGGCTGAATGGATACAAAAACTCAGGCCAGACATCTGCTGCATTCAAGAATCTCACCTTACTTTAAAAGATAAACACAGACTCAGGGTGAAGGCATGGTCATCTATAATTCAGGCAAATGGAAATAAAAAAAATCAGGTGTTGCAATTTTATTTGCAAAGACAATAGGCGTTAAACTAACAAAAGTAAGGAAAGATAATGATGGTCACTTCATATTTGTTAAGGGCAACACTCAACATGATGAGATTTCAATTATTAACATTTATGCACCCAACCAAAATGTGCCTCAATTTATAAGAGATACTCTAACAGACATGAGCAATGTGATTTCCTACAGCACCATACTAGTTGGACATTTTAACACCCCTATGGCACTGTTGGGTAGATCCTCCAATAAAAAGGTAAGCAAAGATATTTTAGACTTAAACATAACCATTCAACATGTGCATTTAACAGACATCTACAGAATATTTCACCCTAACAAAACTGAATACACATTCTTCTCATCAGCCTGTGGATCATCCTCCAAAATTGATCAAATCTTAGGTCACAAGTCTAACCTCAACAAATTTAAAAGAATAGAAATCATACCTTGTATTTTCTTGGACCATCATGGAATAAAAGTTGAACTCTGTAACAACAGGAATCTGCATTCTCATACAAAAACATGGAAACTAAATAACCTCATGCTGAATGATAGCTGAGTCATAGATGAGATTAAGAAAGAAATCACCAAATTTTTGGAACCAAACAATAATGAAGACATAAACTGTCAGAACCTCTGGGATACTGCAAAGACAGTCCTAAGAGGGAAATTTATAGTGTTGCAAGCCTTCCTCAAAAGAATGGAAAGAGAGGAAGTCAACAACTTAATGGGACATCTCAAGCAACTAGAAAAGGAAAAACATTCCAACCCTAAACCCAGCAGAAGAAAATAAATAACAAAAACTAAAGCAGAACTAAATGAAATTGAAAACAAGAGAATCATATAACAGATCAACCAATGAAAAAGTTGGTTTTTTGAAAAGGTTAATAAAACTTTGGCTAACCTAACCAGAAATAGAAGAGTAAAACCCCTAATTTCATCAATCAGAAATGATAAAGGCCAAATAACAACAGAATCCTCAGAAATTCATCAAATCCTTAACAAATATACCAAACTCTATTATCAGAAGTATGAAAATCTAAAGGAAATAGATCAATACTTGGAAACATGCCACCCTCCTAGACTTAGCCAGAAAGAAGTGGAAATGTTGAACAAGCCTATAACAAGTTCTGAAATACCATCAACTATAAGAAATCTCCCCAAAATGAAAAGCCCGGGACCAGATGGCTTCACATCAGAATTTAACCAAACCTTTAAAAAGGAACTATTACCTATATTATTTAACCTTTTCCAAAATATAGGAAAAGAAGGAATACTACCCAACACATTCTATGAAGCAAATATCACCCTGATACCCAAACCAGGAAAAGACCCAACAAGAGAGGATAAATATAGACCAATATCTCTAATGAATATTATTGCAAAAATATTCAGTAAGATCCTAGCAAACAACACATGAAACAAATTATACATCACGACCAG
The DNA here is from genome assembly GCA_963574655.1 of Perodicticus potto. Lineage (NCBI taxonomy): Eukaryota > Metazoa > Chordata > Mammalia > Primates > Lorisidae > Perodicticus > Perodicticus potto. Next base: position 5,180 of record CAUYRH010141224.1, read on the forward strand.
GTGGGTTCCATCCCAGGGTCCCAAGGATGGTTCAATATACCTAAAACCATAAACATAATTCATCACATAAACAAATTAAAAAACAAAGACCATATGATTCTCTCAATTGATGCAGAAAAACCTTTTATAATATGCAACATCCTTTCTTGATCAGAATGCTTAAGAAAATAGGTATAGAAGGAACATTTCTTAAACTGATAGAGGCCATCTACAGCAAACCCACAGCCAATATCATATTAAATGGAGTAAAATTAAAATAATGTCCACTCAGATCAGGAACCAGGCAAGAATGCCCACTGCCTCCACTGCTTTCAAAAGTGTAATGGAAGTCTTAGTCACTGCAATCAGGCAAGTGAAGGCAATAAAGGGGATCCAAATATGACCAGAGCAGATCAAACTCTCACTCTTCGTAGATGATAAGATTATATATCTGGAAAACTCCAAGGAATCAACTACAAAACTCCTAGAAGTTATCAAGGAATGCAACAACCTCTCAGGATACAAAATTAACACTCACAAATATGTAGCTTTTATATATATCAACAATAGTCAAGGTGATAAAACAGTCAAGGACTCTATTCCCTTTACAATAGTGCCAAAGAAGATGAAATATCTGGGAGATACCATCTAACTTCAGTAAGAGTAGCCCACATCACAAAATCCCAAAACCACAGATGTTGGCGTGGATGTGGAGAAAAGGGAACACTTCTGCATTGCTGGTGGAAATGCAAGCTAGTATGTTCTTTTTGGAAGGAAGTTTGAAGAACACTCAGTGATCTAAATGTATACCTGCTGTTTGATCCTGCAATTCCTCTTCTAGATGAATATCCAAAGGACCAAAAAACATTTGGCAATAAGGATATTTGCACCAGATTGTTCATTTCAGCACTATTCATAATTGCTAAGTCGTGGAAAAAGCCCAAGTGCCATTTGAGCCATGAATGGATTAATAAATTGTGGTATATATATACCATGGAATACTATGCAGCATTAAAAAATGGAGACTTTACCTCTTTTATGTTTACATGGATGGAGCTGGAACATATTCTTAGTAAAGTATCTCAGGAATGGCAAAAAATATCCAATGTACTCAGTACTACTGTGAAACCAATTTATAATCACTCACACTTGCATATGAATAACAAACAGACACTATAGCCTAGGATGAAGGAGGGAAGGGGAGGGGGTGGGTCGATAGAGGGAGTGTTAGTTGGGGGACCACACCTATGGAGCTTATTGCAAGTACAAGTTGGATCTATCAGGTGTAGAATACAAATATCTTAACAGTGTAATTGGGTAAATGAGGTGAAGGTTATGTTGATTAGTAGCATGTAAACACTCCAATTTGTACAAATAATCAGCACATTGAATCCCATAATGGCATAAATGTAATCATGATCTATGTACAAATGACTTAATAAAAAAATTAAAAAACAAAAATATACAATACATTAAATAATAATACTTGCTCTTGTTGAGGAAAAAATAAAACAGTATAGCAAAAGGTAGTACATATAAAAAGAAAAAGAATATACAAAAACAACTTAAGAAAAATTAAAGACTTAAGTATGAGATCCAAAACTACAAAAATACTAGTAAAAAACAAGTAATTATTATTTTGAATAATGGGGTAGGCAAAAATTTCATGACTAAATTTCAACATCATAAGCAACAAAAAAGAAAAATAAAAAAATAGGCAAATGAGATTTAATTAAATGAAAAGAAAACTCACAGCTAATTAAGTAATCAACAGAGTGAGTAGGAAATCTTGAGAATAGGATAAAAATCATTTGCATATTATGCATCAGACAGGGGACTGATATTCAGAATTTATATGGAATTCAACAACAGCAACAAAAACAAATAATCCTATTAAAAATTGGGCAATTATACCCCATGATTGCATTAATATACACAGCTATTATTTAATTTAAAAAATACTAAAATCTTTAAAAACAAAAGGTGGGAAAAAGACATGAATAGACATTTTCAAAAAAAGACTTATAAATGGTCAACAGGTACATAAAAGTGCTCAGAGTAGGTTCTATTCATGTCTCTTGGGAGCAGGATGGGGCAGTTTGGCACACCTTTTGTGTGAGGGATATTACCACAAGAGGGACTCTACCCAACAAAATCAAATAATTTGACCTGATTGTTTGTACTCTGACACTAACCTGAAATAAATCAACTTTAAAAAAATGCTCAACATCACTAACCACCTAAAAATGCAAAATTAAAACTTCAAAATTATACAAGACAAAATGGCTATTATTAAAAGATACAAAATTAACATAAATGTTGTCAAGGATGTGAAAAAGAAAACTCTTATACACTATTGATGGGAATGTAAATGAGTAATCTTCTATAAAAAAACTGGATGATATTTGTTAAAGAACAACAACAAAAATGAACTACCATTTGATCCAGCAATTCTACTACTGAGTATCTAAAAAAAGGAACAGAAGTCATTATATCAAAAAGATCCCTGCACTTGTTTATCTCAACACTATTCACAACAGCAATGACATGGAATCAACCTAAGTGTCCATCAACAGAAAACTGGATAAGGAATATATATTCACAGAGGAATACTATACAGTCATTAAAAATGAAATTGCTATAGCAACATGCATGAAACTGGTGGTCATTATCTTAAATAAAACAGATCCAACACAGAAAGAAAATACCACGTTCTCTCATTTATGAGCTAAATATTGCATACTCATGGATGTAAAGTGTGGAACGATAAACAGTGGACACACAGAAGGGTGAGAAATTTATCTAATCTGTAGTCATTTAGCTTCATGGTAGTACAGTCATGTGAGTGTTTGCAAAGTATTTTTTATTCAATCTTTTACTTATGTCTTTAGGTTGAAGGTGGGTTATTTCTAGAAAGCATAAAATTGAGTCTTTTTGTTAATCCAAAATCATAATATATGCTTTTTCACTGGTGTGTTTATATTTTTTAAATTGAATATGATTATTAATATGGTTGTTATAAAATCTACCATATATTTGTAGCCTTTTTCCTATTTTTACATTTATTCTTTTCCACTCATTTGCTCCTTTTGCTTTAATTAAACAATTATTCCATTTTATTTCTATTATTGACATATTCTTTTCTTTTTCTTTTTTTTAAATTTTAGGTTAATGTGAGGGTACAAACAACCAAATCATAATATTTGAATTTGTTGAGACCCTCTTGTAGTTATATACTGCACCCAAAAGTTGCATCATACACCCTACATTATGCCCATTCAGTGGGTGCACCTTAACCCTTCTTCCTTCCTTACTCTCTTCCCCCCAACTTTAATTGAAATGACTTTTCCTCCTATATGGGTATGAATTAGATCATCTACCGGATTCATATTATTATTGAGTACATTGGATATCTGCTTTTCCATTTTTTGGATACTTTACTGACAAGAATGTGTTTCAACTTCGTCCAGATTAATGAAAAAGATGAAGTCATCATCTATTTTATAGGTGAATAGTATTCCATGCTATGCATATACCACAGTTTAATACATTCCTGAATTGATGGGCATTTAGATTGTTGTTTCCACATCTTGTAAAGTGTTGATAGAGTTGCAATAAACAATCTAGGGCATATGTCCTTATGATGATATGATTTTTTTTTTTCTTCTGGATAGATGCCTAGTAGTGGGACTGCAGGTTCAAATGGGAGATCTAATTTTAGTTCTTTGAGGATTCTCTATATTTCTTTCCAAAGAGGCTGTATTAGTTTGCAGTCCCACCAACAGTATAAAAGTTTTCCCCTTTTCTCCACATCCATACCAGCATCTACATCTTTGGGATTTTGTGATATGGGCTAATTACACTTTCTTCTCCAGATTTTTTTACCATTCATCTTTTATTAGTCAGTGTCTATCTTACAACAGCATCCCTTTCACCTATTATGTTTTTTGTCATATATTTTAGTTTTGTACACAAAAGGACAATGCATTGCTAATATCTTTTGCATTCATTTTCTTTTAGAGCGTTCAAAAGGATAAAAAAATTCATTTTATTTCTACCATCATTTATTTAATTTTCAACATTATTTATTTCATCATCAGATCCCACTTTCTCTCTATTGTCATGTCACTTCTACCCGGAGATGATTTTCTTTTCATTTTTTGTTTGTTTTTTTTTTTTTGCTTGTACGAAAGGTCATTAGTGGCAGGGGAAGCTGCAGAGCAGCATTAAGGAGGAGGGGAGAGAGAGAGAAATGGGGGAAGAGAGGAGAGTAGAGAAGGTAGAGAGAGTAAGAGAGAGAGAGGGAGAGAGAGAGAGAGACAGAGACAGAGACACGGGACACACGAGGGAGAGAGAGAAAAGAGCTGGAGATTTTCTTTTTATTTTAAGTCTGTGGGCAATGAATTTTCACAGATATGTTTTCTTTAAGAATGTGTTTATCTTTCCTCCTTATTTTCACTATGTATAGAATTTTAGGTTGACAGAATTTTTTATCACTTTAAAGATATAAATTTTCATGAATTTTACAGTTTTATGATAAAACTTTTATGCAATTTATATCTTTTTTTGTATGGACTTGGTTTTACTTTTTCTGTCTGTTTTCAAGAATTTCTTTGTCTTTAGTTTCCGGTAGATTTTGCATTGCATGCCTAGAGGTGTGTGAATGTTTATTTTGTGGAAACTATCCTATCTATTATTGTGTTTTTAATTTGTAGTATTTGCATTCAATTATTTGTTATAATTTTCATCCCTTTACTGAAATTTCCTACCCCTTGTTATATATTTTAGAAAGTTATATGTTAAATTTAATTTTAACGTACAGTATATTCACCAGTAATGTATAGTGTATATATTTCCTTCAGGGAGAATTCCCCCTGCCCTAATATTTGAATTTAATTTAGTTTTTCTCTCATGATTGATGTATTTATTAATCCTCTACTTTAAAATTGGAACTGAGTACATGTGATGTTTATTTTCCCATTCTTGTAATACTTTGCTTAGAAGAATATTACTGAAAGCCATCTAAAGTTTTCAAAAAGATACAAAGTCCCTATCATTTTATGCCTGAATAGTATTACATGGTATACATATATCACATTTTATTAATCCACTCACGTATTGATGGATACTTGGGTTGCTTCCACATCATTGCGATTGTGAATTGTGTTGCATTTAAATGCAAATGTTCTTATGGTAAAGTGTTTTTTTTTTTCTTTTAGGTATATAACTTCTAATAAGATTGTAGGATCAAATGGTAGGTATACTTTTCGTGTTTTGAGGACTATCCAAGTTTCTTTCCAGAGAGGCTGAAATAAATTACAGTACCATCTAAAGGAGATGAGTGTTCCCTTCTTTCCACACCCACAATAGCATCTGTTGTTTTAGGAGCTTGGGATGTGGACCATTCTTACTAGGGTTAGATGATATTTGAAAGTGGTTTTGATTTTCATTTCTCTGATGATTAAGGGCAATGAATATTTTTTCATGTGTTTATTGACCATTCTTCTGTCCTCATTAAAAAAATGTTTCTGTTCATGTCTCCTGCCCCAGTTTTAATGGGATTGTTTGCTCTTTTCTTGTTTATTTTCTTAAGTTCTTTATAGATTCTGGTTATTAGCCCTTCGTTGGTTTTAGAGAACGCTAATATCTTGTCCTATATGAAGGTTGATTCTTTACTTTGTTGATTATGTGTATAGCTGAGCAGAAACATTTTTATTTATTTGTTGCTGCAATTGCCAGTGGGATCTTCTTATGAATTCTCTATGCTCATAAGATTACAAATTTTTTCAACATTTTATTCCAGGGTTTTTATAGTTTCAGATCTTAGATATAAATATTTTACCTACCATAAGTTAATTTTTGGAAGTGGTAACAGGTGCAGGTCCAGATTCAGTTATTTTTTATATGTAGCTAACCAGTTCTTCAAGCACAATTTATTGAATAGGGTTTCTTTTCCCCAGTGTATTCTTTTATTTGTTTGTCAAATATCACATGGCCATATAAGGCCATTTTCATCTCTAGATTCTCTGTTATATTTCAAAGATCTATGACACTGTGTGTTGCTCAGGATTGTCTTGTGGTATAACTTGAAGTATAGTAAATGATACCACAAGATACATTCTTATTTTGTTGAATTGCATTGGCCATTTGGGATTTTTTTTTTTCTGGCTTCATATAAAAACATAGGAATATTTTTCCAAGATCTTCAAAGTATAACATAGATTATTAATGGGGATTGCATTAAATCTGTAGATTGCTTTGGAAATTATAGACATTTTGACAATCTTCGTTCTTTCCAGTCATGAAAATGATCTGTTTTTTCATCTGTTAACACTCTTGCTATTTCTTTTCTTAGTGTTTCGTGGTTCTCTCTGTAGAGATCCTTCACACTCTTTATTAAATATATTACATGGAATTTCATTTTCTTTGATGCTACTTTGCAAGATGTTGTGCTTTTATTTGCTTCTCAAATCAACTGTTCTTGTCATATACGAAGGCTACTTCTTTGTGGACATTGATTTTTATATTCTTAGATGTTACTGTATTTCCTGATCACTTCTAGGAGTCTTATTGTTGAGATCATGGGGTTTTACTAAGTATCAGATCTTATCATTAGCAAAAAGTAATAGTTTGACATTCTCTATCCCAATCTGGATACCCTTGATATCCTTCTCTTCTCTGATTGCATTGTGTACGATTTCCAGCACTATATTAAATAGCAATAGTGACAGTGGATATATTTGTCTGGTTTTAGTATTAAGTGGAAATGCTTTTGGTTTTCCTTTGTTCAGTATGATTTTGGCTGTGGATTTGTCATACTCATTTTATATACCATTGACTTTAAAGCAACAAAAGGAAAGTAAGAAAAAGATGAACATTTTATGCTGATGAAGGGGACA